>CAJNDV010017836.1:40273-53000 GCA_905221635.1 Symbiodinium sp. CCMP2456 | reverse complement strand
GGTTTAGGGTTTAGGGTTGCCTTCAAACCGAGCAGCCTGCTAGGTCCCAGAGATTTCAACAGCCTCTGAAGGAAGCAATACACCCCGGGAACTACTATACTATAGGGGCCTAGATAAATACCAACACTATTTTGCGGGTCCCTTATTATAACTGTAGCATAATGGGCCCCAAAAGCCTATTATTATTCAGGCCCCTATATTACTTACTGGAGGAGTCTTGAGCTCTCTTCGTTGCCCATCATCCAGGAGCACTGGATTGCAAGGACTGCAATTCGTTTTTTGGTTCTTGGCCCCGGGCAAGTTCGCCTCCTCTGACAGACAATCCTGGCTGGGTGCAAAAACCCTTTTAGCTCAGGCACTTGCCGCTTGCGCCGCAGCAATTGCGTGGCAGCCAGCATTGGCACTGCTCTCCGCACTTCCGGACTCCAGGCCGGCAGGGAATGGCAGCAGGGCCTGGTTGAGGTTGGGTGGTTGTCAAAATTGTGGTCCCTTTTTGGGCCCTTAGTATAACACGGCACCTATTATTTAGGGTACCCCAAAAGGGACCATAATTTTGACAACTACCCAGTTTTTGCAATCCGTCTCACATCGTCATGTAAATCTGCATAGCAGGCTCAGCATGTCTGGATTGGTATCAAGTACATAGATGGATAGGTACATAGACAGATGGACAGGTGGATAGACGGATAGATGGATACATGAATAGGCAGGCAGCCAGGTAATCCAGGTAGGTAGGTAGGTAGGTAGATAGATAGATAGACAGATAGGTAGCCACATAGGTTACAGATTGACAGATTCAGATGACAAATGAACAGACAAGCCGGAAGATAGACAGATAGACAGATAGATCGAAAAACGATCGATAGATCGATAGTTCGGTAGATAGAGAGATCGATAGGTAGATAGATACACAGTTCGACAGATAGATAGAAAGATAGACAGATCGACAGATAGGTAGATAGACAGATAGATGGATAGGCAAATAGATTAGGTAGGTAGATAGATAGATAGATAGATAGGCAGGTAACATGATCGGTTGGTACATAGACAGAACGATAGGGCGATGGGCAGATAGATGGATAGATAGGTAGAGATTAATAAAGGAGGATGGAGTGATGTTCATGCAAATATATATATATATATATGTATACACACCTATAGTTTGATCGTTATATCTCTATGACTGGAGTAGTATTCACGTATTTCTTTTTGTATTAGTATTATGATTATGATGACTAGTATTATTATGGTTATTGTTATGCTTTGTTTCTGTACTTTGACACTTCTGCATCGTAATTCCACTGATATGTGCTGATGCACCAATTGACAAGTCGCAAGGCCTGTGCCTGAAAGGTGGTCAAGCTTTGTCCCAGTAGCCTTTCAGCCTTATTGACGTTCGTGGTGGTGATTCTCAGTATTGCCCCCACTACCGTGACAAGTTGCCCATAGGCTCCATTGTGGTTCCTTTTTGTGGTTTATATTTAGGATCCTCGAAGGTAATCCTCAACAAGGAACTGCAATGGAGCCTATGGGTACAAACATACCGGACGTCAGGGCTTGAGGTGTTTGCCCATACGAGACGGATCGCAGAAATTTCACAAAGTGGAGGATCCTAACCCCTAGGGACCCACAGAAGGGATGATCTCTAATTTGTTGGAAACCTGCCTTCTGAGCCTAGTGTCAGTGCAGATACCGCAAGTCCGAGACCAGCGAAGGCCAAAACTTAATTTGTTTTGGTGTTTCGATGTTTTTCGATGCAATACTTTAGTCAAGCCCCAGATAACACCAGTCCGAGACCAGCGAATGCCAAAACTTGAATTTCGTTTGGTGTTTCGATGATTTTCGATGTAATACTTGAGTTAAGCCCAGCAGCATCTCCACAGTTCTAGGTGCCGGAATAGCTAGAGGAAGATTCACAAGACAGAGAACCTCTGTGTAGACGCTATGGATCTGAATTTATAATTTTCCTGCCTGTAGCCGTGGCCATGAAACAATCCAGTAGGGAACCCATACAGCACTTACGCGTACACAACTTGAATAGCACCCTGACCCTGGTATCATTTGTACATCTATAAAACACTCAAAAGCTTATACAACCCGTACACAGCCTTACAAAGCCCACCAACAGACTCATGAAACCCATATAATATAACCGATTGATATATATATATATATAACACCTTCGAATTAAAGCTAAAACCCAACTAAACCCTAAACCCGAAATCCTAAACCCTAAACCCCTAAACCCCCAAACCCTAAACCCTAACCCCCCCCTTTTTCCAAGCTCTTATCCGCGAGGCTTCGGGTCGGCTTAGTGAGCTTCAATGCTGCCATTGGCGCGTGCGCACGCGCGAGGCCTGAGGTGAATTCAAGGCTTAAGGCTATGGGTTTTAGGGTTTAGGGGTTTAGGGGTTTAGGGTGCAGGGGTTTAGGGGTTTAGGGGTGTAGGGGTTTGGGGTTTTAGGGTTTAGGGTTTAGGGCTCAGGGATTAGGATTACTGCACCCTTTCCCTACAAGACCCCAGTCATCCCCAAAAAATCTGGAGGAAGAGTGTTTGCTCCAATACTTGCAGTGCTGTTATTTCTAAGACCCCAATTGTTCAAGTAAAACATGTCTGCATAGATTTTAAGGCCTACAGTCTGCAGTGTGTAAACATTACCTACTACCTACTTGCCCGGTTTGAGCTGTTTGTACTGTTAGCCGTCCGCCGCAATTCAGCAACCGTACGTGACATCACACGGAGGATCCCGTCAACTAATTACTACAAGTCACCGCATAAAATTGGAAATTCTCAGAATGTCAGGTATGCTGGGCTTGTGGGGCTCTACGCAAGGTTTCGACTGTTTGATGATGCTGAGGGCTGCCTGGGAAGGGATTCTGTCATCAAGCCGAGCACTCCAACATTGATTCAGGATTAACGGTTTAGGGTTTAGGGTTTAGAGGCTTCAAGTACGATTAGTTGTTGCTTTTGCTCTTGTGTGTGCGTGTCTGTTTGTCTGTGTCTATGTTTTGTGTGTTCGTGTTGTTTGAGGCTGGGGGGGCGGTTCACACAATGTAGGGGACATGTGAGTTCTGCCCTAGGCTTGAAAGTGCAGGGCCTCGGCGGTGCCGCTTTTGATAGCCTCAAGATGCTGACGTTGACATCAACAGTGATTACAAGGTCACATAAATTGTGCTGCTTACTGTTTGTCGTAACCGGTAGTTGTGGTACGGAATTATTCGCGGTGAGACAAGCCGTTCCGAAAGGTTGACAGGAGTCTGACATGCATAGGAACAATACCCTGCTTGCTTTGCAACGGTTCCTGTCCGCGTGCAGGCAATGGCCGTGGACACTTCATCTGCTGGATGCAATGCAGGCACGCCAAACCCATGCCAGGGTGTCACATGGTTTAGTGCACATGACAGTTACCGTGACCCTTCACGTGCCCGTACAGAAACCAATCGATTAAGACCCAAGAACATACTACAAAGGCACGTCGTGTGCGTCCACATCCGTGAGACATCGTGTCATGGATGACAGATAGCTTGGCGGGCTGCTCCAGAGCCACAGCCCAAAACGCTAGTCCTTGGCACTAGCCGCAATCCCTATACTTCGCTGTCAGCCACATCTTGATCCAAAAAACCTGTGCCCTAAACCCCGCCCCAAATCGCCAGAGCCCCATAACCCGAAACCCGAACCCGGAACCACATGATGTGGCTTGATCTTGAGACCCGGAGAACTCAACACTTATCAAGCCCTTTCTGGAATGTTGAATACTTACTGGGGGCTTTAGGGCTTATATGCGTACTTCAACGTAGGATAACCTTGGTTACGCTACTTGCAGCTCTACGTGTAGACGGCTTTATAAGCTTCTTCAAACCTAAACCCTGTGCATTCAAGCAGACTGTTCATCGAGGACACACAGCTACAGTCGGATGTGGTGAGCTTCAATGCTGCGATGAAAGCATGCGATGGCACAGGCAGCACACCCTCAGCCCTAAACAGCTGAGGGTTTTGAGTCCAAACGTTTCAGCTTTCGCTCAACCTACGAGCCACGTACCCTAAACCCTAAACCGCTTTTGCTGGATTTGTGCCCCGTTGGTGCCATGGAGAAGATACGAAGTGTTCAAGAACTAAGCGGCCCCCAGTATGGAAGTCAAACAGCGCAGTGCTTCTTGTAGCTAATATAGGGGCCTGAATAGTTACCGATATTTTTTTGGTGGTTCCTTATTCTGTTTGTAATAAGTTATACCCCAAAACCCTATTCTAATTATTAAGGCCCCTACATTGAACTTGAACACTCCCGGGTGCATATGTCTGGGTCGTGCATCATCGTGGTGGGCGTTACTACTCGCCATAGCCCGCCGTAGTTCAGCTCAGTTCCTGAACCCTAAGCCCTGACGCAGCTTCACGTTTGAGCACTCACCCATGCATCAAGCTGGATATCCAAAGCAGGGGTACCTTCAACCCTAAACCCCTAAACCCCTAACCCCTAAACTCTAAACCCCTAAGCCCTCAACCCCAAACCCCCAGACCCTAGACCCTAAACCCCGAAACCCTACACCCTCAAGCTTTAGGTCCCTAGGTCAACCGCTGGTCCCTTAATAGTCCATGCCCAAATTCCTCAGTTACGGAATCTTTGATGGAGGCGTACTTGAAATCTCACAGCTCCTTGTATGGGTTTAGGAATTCAGGTTTAGGGTTTAGGGGTCCTATCCTATGCTCTACGTGCTTTTACCAACCTTTTTCCGGCACAAGACTTTGGAAGTCGAGGCGAACTCAAAGACGAGAATGAAACCTATCAACTCCTGTACACCAAGGAGCATCCTTCAGTGATTCATAGAGAGTGAGTCATAGAGTCTCTGAGGGTGTATGAACCCTTTTCTTCAAACCTAAGTAAACCCAATTTTCGGTATCCTACAGCCCTGCATCAAAACCCTAAACCCTAAACCTAAAAGCCTACAGACCCTTTATTTATGGGATCCGGAGGCAACTGGCAGCCACACAGAACCCCAAGTCCCGAAACCTGAACCCCCTCCGAACAAACAGGTCCAGAAGGGGTTTAGGGTGTAGGGTTTAGAGTTTAGGTGGAATCTTAAATCCAATCACTAAACCGACCAACTATACCCTGGAGCTGAAAGCCCGAAACTGAACCCCCTTCTGCCCTTAACCCCATGTCGATATGCCTGTGGAAGGCCCTTCACCCTTTTAAAACTTGAAATTTATATGCCTTCCGAACTCTACATCGTAAAACCTAAACCCCAAAACCCGAAAAGGGAAGGCCTCAACCTTGAGCCCCAAAAGCCATAAACTTAGACTGGAAGGGCTACTAAACCCCCAAGAAATGGAAGGCCCTAAATCCCTGAACCCCAAACCGCAGGACACTATGGAAGGCCCCAGGCACTTGACCCTAATATAGGGGCCTAAGTAATTACCTATACTATTTTGGGGCTTCCATATCGTAACTGTAGTATAGTATACCCCAAAGCCCAATTCTAATTATTCAGGCTCCTACACCCTAAACCCTAAACCCTACCTCTTTGGAAGGCCGCTGGCAGCAAGTATTGGAGATCCTCGCGCTACTTCGCCACTGCCGGCTTCCCGATGCCACGAGCTTCTTGGATCTGGTCCTACTGGAGTTTGCAGAGTTTCCTTTTAGCGGGTTAAGGGTTTAAGGGTTTAGGGCTTTAAGGGTTTAGGGTTCAGGGTTCAGGGTTTAGGGGTTCCGAGGAAGTGGTACCTGTAGGGGTTCTATATCGGGGTCTATCAGGGTGTGATAGGGGTTGCATAGGGCCGTGTAAGTTTTTTGTTGTAAATCATTATCGGTAGCTTAGGAATTGCCTAGGTTTTGTAGGGGGTTGGTATGAGGATCATTCTCCACGGAGTCTTTTCATTCTCCAAGGAGTCCTTGGAAATTCCTTGGCTAGTCAGGCGATGTTAATCAAAAAAGAACCGACCTCATAGCTTTAAGGGCAGGTTATGCGGACCCCTGATTGATGGACGGCCATTTCTTGGGTGGGGTTAGGTTTCAGCATATTCGCTTTGAGCTGCAGCTACGGTAGACTCGGTAGACATGACCAGGCACGAAATTCAATTCCATAAACCCTGAACCCTTTAACAGGGACCCGAACAAGTTGGGAAATTATATGATCGCCCGAACCCCCTAAACACGGTAGCCCCAAGAAGACCAAACAGATTAAACCGCCCCACCTAACGTTGCACACCCCAAGATCACCTGCAGCCCACACAATCCTAAGACCTAAACCTACCTGGACCCTGGAAAACCTACCTTTTTAAGGACTTACATAACGAAGTCATAATAAGGAGCCATAAAACGGTAGTTTGTTTGGGGTTGAAATTCCGACATGATCCCTTGCCTTGACACCCGATGCAAGGTTTCAACACGGCCATCACGGCTTGCGGCAACGCTGCAGCATGGGAAGCTGCCGTGGCCGATCGGTTCTGATTCCATGGTTTTTTTTCTGAGGAGAAGCAGGGTTCAAGGCATGGGAGGGACTTACAAGGTTTGATGTGCTGTTGAGGCTGTTGTGTAATTACCAGATTGGAAATCTCAGCAAGTCACACTGTCACCGACATCCAAAAAATTCAGCACGGGGGGCGGTTTTAGTCCGTAGGGTGCAGGACCCCTTCAAGGACCCATCAAGAGCCCCTCCTTATCGTCTTCAACAGTGGGTGAATAGATTCTCACGTAGGGCCGTCGGCTGGATCAGGTAAGCTTGAGCCTTGACCCTACGGGTCCAAGTGTATACGCCCTCTCACAGGACTTTGGGTCGATTTGGGGTATCAAGCCATAAATACGGACTACTTGGACCCTTTAGGGTAAGCCTTAAAGACCTGCAGCCTCACAGCCCTTGGCTTCTTGCCTCGCCCATAACTTGATCCCGGAGGTACCACTAGACCCGGAAGCCGACATGCTGAATCCTAACTAAAGTTTGTTTAGTTTAATACAGAAGCCGAAATAATTACCAAGATTATTCCTTAGGGTTCCCTACTACAAGTATAAAACTATAAAGGAGCCCAAAACCCTATTCTAACCCTGACCCTAAACCCTAAACCCTAAACCCCAAACCCTAAACCCTATTCTAACCCTAACCGTAAACCCTAAACCCTAAACCCTAAACCCTAAACCCTATTCTAACCCTTAGCGCCTACATTAGGGTGACTCAGCAGGACCAGACACTCGAAGCCTTCAGCTCGAACCCTAAACCCCAATCTAGGAACCCTATAGAACAGTCAGCAGCACTAGTTTGGGGTTCCTTAATATATTGGGTTTAGGAAGTTTAGGACTTAAGGTTCAGGGTTGTAGTAGAATATACCCCAAAACCCTATTCTAATTATCAAGACCCCTATATTGGGCCCCTCTGGCCACTGAGGAAGTTTTCTGGGGCATCCCAAAGGGGCTGCGAGACGTGGCTTGGCTTGGGCCACGGCCACGAGCGGTTTTAAGGATGTTTCAGGCTTCAGCGTGGGTTTTGTTAGATGGATCCAGCGTTTTTACCGGCTGAAATTCTGCTCTCCTCTCTCCTAAACCCTGAACCCGCAGAGCTGTCGAGAGCAAGGTGATCAGCTTCAATGCCCTCCTCGCTGCGGTGGAAAAGGCGCACGCTGTAGGTGTGAATAGGGATTGGTACCCTTCTTAAGTTCATGCAGGCTCCTTCGTTCTTAGGTGCTATCGTCGGTTCGGAGTGCAATAAGAGTGGGCAAGGACTGCGACATCTGACATCTGTGAGTCTGTGAGGCTTATGGTTGCGGTCTGTTCTGATGCACCTTCCAAAGCGCCCCGAAACCACAAAGCCTTGACAACCCTTCACATCCTGACAGAACGTTCCGAATTCCGATGCAAAACCAACGGAGCCGGAAGCTCCCATCGCTTCACTTTCCTGAATCCCCGACGCTGCTTAGAGCTTTAGGGGGCTCAATTAGTAACTAAGGTTTACAAACAACGTAGCTATATAATATAATACATATATAATATATTTATTTATTTTTTATTTGTATATATATATATGTATACTTATACTTTTCATCACCTACAACCTCGGTTCTATGCTCCGTGCTCCGTCAAGTAGAACTTAAAGACTGCCCTGGATCCTCACAGAGAAAAAAATGCTCGACCCCGAACTCCCTCAAACCTGAACTCCCTCAATACTCTTGCGGCCCTAAACCCTCAAAGCCGTACACCCCCTGAATACTCTGGTGCCCCTAAACCCAAAACCACCCTAAACTCCCTAATATTCTGTTGCCCCTAAACCCTACAGCCTAAACTCCTTCAATGCCTTTGTACCCTTAAACCCTAAACTCCCTGAATACTCTGACTCTAGTGCCCCTAAACCCAAAACCACCCTACACTCCCTCAATAACCCTAAACCCTAAACCCTAGACCCTAAAACCTACCTAAGCTCCCTCAATACTGTTGTGCCCCTAAACCCTAGACCGACCCAAAACTCTAAACCACTAAACCTTAAACCCTAAAGACCTAAACCCCTAAACCCCCAAACCCCTAAACCCCTCAACCCTTATTAAACTCTAAACCCTAAACCCTAGCCTAGACCCGAAACTCTCTCAATACGATTATAGGGGCCTAAATATTTTCCTCTACTTGTTTTGGGGGTGGTTCCTTACTGAAATAGTTATAGTCTAGTATACACCAATACATTATTCTAATTCTTAAGGCCCCTAAGCCCTAAACCCTCATAGAACCAATTAAGGAACCCTTACAGGAGCTCCAGAAACCTATTCTAATTATAAAGGCCCCTATATTACCCCCCCCTATATTACTTCTGCAGGTGGGTGGGTGGGAGCATGCGCTCTGCCTGCTCTCCATGGCCCAGGATTTCGGCGCGAACGCAGCTTGCTTGCTTTTCAAAAGATTTAAAGGTTTAGGGTTTAGCTTGTAGGGTTTACTGGTTTTGGGTTTAGTTTTCAGGGTTTAGGGTTTAGTATTTTCGGGTTTAGGGTTTAGCTTTTAGGGTTTTGGGTTTAGTTTTTAGGGTTTAGGGTTTAGGGTTTGGTCTTTAGGGTTTAGGGTTTAGGGTTGGTAGTTCTCTAACTGAGGGTCCCTTTTCAGGTCCCCAATTTGGGTACGGCGCCCTAATAAAAAGGACCCTGGAAGGGACCCTAATTTACAGAACTACCTATATATGACCCTAAACCCTAAAACCCAAAACCCTAAATCCCGAAACCCTGAAACCCCAAACCCTAAACCCTCATCCGTAGGAACCTGATTAAGGATATTTGGGTTTTCCTAATATGTTAAACTTATAGGGACAGGATCAGGGTTCTTACATTAGGCATTTGGGATTTGGGACATTATATAAATCATACGTGTCATACTTAATGGGGTTCCCCATGGGGCCCAAGAGGATCTTATTCACTGTAGGTGTCTTAATAATGAAGTACCGATATTATTTTGGGGACTCATCATTATGAGTATTGAGTATAGTATAACATACTCAAAACCCTGTTCTAAGTATTAAGGCCCCTACATTACCAATATTTTCCACGACGTTAAAGGGCCAACCGGTCTTGTCCACACATACTGACTTCGCAGGTGTCACAGACTTATAAACTACAAGCCTGACCCCAAACGACCATAAACCTACTACTTTTTGTGGGTGCTTATGGAATTAGAAGCCTTAATATGGAACTTTGGGGAGCCTAAGAAAGCAGTTTTTCGTAGGTTAGCTAAGCCTTAGACTTCTAGCCCACGGCACGGCATCTTTTTCAGGTCGTTACCTTCAACACCGCAATGAGCGCCTGCGTAGCGAAGCTGCAATCGACAACGGAGTTGTTCTAGCCTTCGGCGGTTGAACTTACGGGCTGAGCATGTCTGGTTTAGATTTTTGACGTGTCAGGGCTGATTCTTCCACAGCACCTAAATACAACGAGAACTTGAGTTGCAGCAGCAGCAGAGTAGCAGAAGCAGCAACAGTAGCCGAAGCAGAAGAAGCAGCAGCAGGAGTAGCGGCAGTGGCAGTAGCAGTAGCGGTGGCATTAGCACTAGCAGTAGCAGTAGCAGCTTGGCAAAAGGACACTGAAGTCCACCCTCTCGCCCTACGGCAGGGAGCTCTATATACAGGTTTGGGGGTCAAAGGCTATGAACGAAGCCTTGTCTCACAAGAGGAAGCTCCCTGTACCTCCGGGTTTGCATTATAGAAATACAGCTACGTAGCAAAATGTTCAACCCTGATGATTAAAATAGGGGCCTGAATAACTAACAATACCATCTCAAGGGTTCCTTAAAAAGCTGCACTGGGATTAGGGTTTAGGGTTTTGGGTTTTGGGTTTAGGGTTTTGGGTCACTACAACATACCGCGGCGCGCCCTGTTTCGATTGTTAAGGCTTTTGATGGTGTGCTGAAGCTTGAGCGCCTGTTCCAGCCCGAAAGCTAGCCCCACTTGCAAACAACCGGTAGCTTGATACCCTAAACCCTGAACCCTAAACCGTATACTCAAACGATCAGAGGGTTACTGAAAGGAGCCGGGGACTTAGTAGACTTTGTAAGTAAGGTTGTAAGTTGTAATGAACCCTAAGCCCTAAACCCCAAACCCTTAGTACGTAAGGTTGTAATGAAGGCAACTGTACATATCTCATCTAGTTGCAACCCCCAAACCCTAAGCCCTAAACCCCTACACCCTGAACCCGAAAACCTGGCAATCCTAAACTGCACCTCTGAGTAGCATGTCGGTCGTTGAAGGGGGTCCTGGGGCTTCATCGGGTTTCCGTACTGTAGAAGCCGAAATCATTGCACATATTATTCCTCAGGGTTCCTGATTATAGTTTACTATAAAGAAGCCCAAAACCCTTTTCTAATTGTTAAGGCGCCTTTATTAACTTCGTTAGGGGTTCCAGGTATGGTCATGGGATTTCGATTTTTTCAACCTCTATTTATAACCTACTTAAGTCATTGGGGTTCTCAATAAGCAGCGGGAGTATCCCCTGGGAATTAATTCATCATAAAGGCCCCTGTGTGCCCATTCAAGTTGATGTAGAACTCCCTCCACGGAATCCTTGAAGGAACCCAAACCCTAGCCCAGAGTGGCGCATCCTAGGAGAAGGGAGGTCAGTGGGAGCTTGCCGTCCACTTGCTGGAGAGGATGGCCGAGGCACCTTTCCTTGAATTCGGGAAGACACAATCTAGCAGTTAGGTTTAGGGTTTAGGGTTTAGGGATCTAGCATTTAGCCAGCAGAATCCTCCACCACAAAGCTGTAAGCTTCTAAAGGCCCCGCCACCCTGAAGGCTCTAGCAGATGGGTATGAGGATGGGGATGCTTTGGGGTTCGTCGTTTCGGCAAGATGAGGATTGGTGTTCAGCGTTCCCAGCAGCCCAGCCCTGACTCGAAATCTTGAACCCTGAAGCTGTGTTGTTTTTTTCAGGAATTTAGGGTTTAGGTTATCATAATGGGGATCTTTGTAAGGAGTGTAGTTTAAGTTACCACAATGGGGATCTTTGTAAGGAGTTTAGTTTAAGTTACCATAATGGGGATCTTGTTGAAGAAGTTTAGTTTAAGTTACCATAATGGGGATCTATAGAAACCAATATGGTTGCCTGTTTATTATAACTTCATTAAGCTCCTTAACAAGAGCCCCGACCCTTGGTGGCTTCTGTGCCTCCTGGGCACTGTGCCTCACGTACACAGGCTTAGGCTGGGATCCTCTTAAGGAGCTTAGCACAAATCACCCGAATGTGGACGAATCACCAAAGTTTAGTACACACAGAATGTTGTCTCCTCATCATGATAAGCTGAATGAGGCTCGTAACCCCTAAACCCTAAGCCCTAAGCCCTAAACCCTAAAGACCCTAAACCCTAAACCCTAAAGACCCTAAACCCTAAACCCCAGGATCCTAGAGCGGAGTGCGACCACCTATCCTGAGGTTCCCAGGCGCGAAGCCCCAAAAGTTGAGTCGAAAGCCCTGCAACTTGTTCTCATGGGGCTTGCACCTGGGCTTAAGCCCTAAAGCCCTAAAGCCTAAGCCCTGCGTACAAAATTCTAGTGACTCTAAAGCCTAAACCAAAAACCCTAAACCCCGAACTTAAGCCTATATAGCCTAAACCCTGAGTCCGAAGCCTTAAAGAAAAAGGGGTTGAGGGATCTCAACAAGCACGCGCAGAACGCAGGGCTCCCCGAACTCGAGGATGCTATGCTGTAAGCACGAACCCAAACTCGGAGCGCTGGTTTAGAGTTTAGGGTTTCGGGTTCAGGGTTTAGGGTTTAGTCCTGACTCAAGATTATGGGTTCATAGTTCATAGCCATATTAAATCTCGGGAAACGGTTGATGGTCGTCTTAACTTCATTCAATTCAATATGAGGTATGCTAGGGCTTGACTGTGCGGAAGCAGCAGTCTGCGTAGTGTTCATATCCCCGAATAAGTGTCCACATTGACGACCCATGTCCTTCGCGAACCCTAAACCCTAAAACCTAAGCCCTAAACCCTCACCTCCGGCTTGTAGAAGGCCCTTCTGCAAAGTGCTCGTGGGAAAACGGGGCTTTCAAGACAACAAAACTTAAACCCTAGACAACCCTAAACCCTAAACCCTAGACACATTGACAGTAGCTAATCTGCAGTCATGGGGTCGTTATGCGAGCAGTGCAGCTGCGAGTCCGGAACCACAGAATCCAGTAGTCCCTGGTTCTTGGTACATGCTCTACCTGGACCCTAAAGAACCTACCTTTTTTAGGGTTCCTTACTATGATTTCTTTTTATAAGTCCTTAAAAAGGTAGG
>CAJNDV010017836.1:29567-40242 GCA_905221635.1 Symbiodinium sp. CCMP2456 | reverse complement strand
CGCCCCCCCCCCCCCCCCCGGCCCCCCGCAACAGCTCAACGTGGATACTACTCACAGATTTGGGCTTACTCTCGGAAGCAAACCCAGAATGACGAGGGATGCGACTCTTGCTCCTGTACGGTCTGCAGTAGCATGACCCAGTTGGCTTGGGGGTTTAGGGTTTAGCAGGGTTTAGCATAAGATGGGTGCCCGTATTATATAGATATTGTCGCTAACTACAAGCAAAGTAGCTTGCGAAGCGTGTGGTACCTGCACCCTGACCCCAGAAACACCAAGTTGATCAAACAAAGCTGAAGAGGTCTTTCGATTAGGGACATGGCAATACCGAGGTCTGGTAAACTAGTACTACTCTCCCTAGTGTTTCCATACTGCTATGGTGTAATCCCCCCCAGAGCTCTATTCCAGTTATTCAGGCCCCCATATCATTGAAATCCCTAGTATCCCTTATAGAACCCCCTGAGAAGGAACCGTACTCCAATTAGTAAGACTGTTCCTTCACAGAGCCCCCCAGGCCCACGCATTGCAATTTTGCCCAAGGCCCAGCAACTTCCGGACGTCGTAAGCTTCGGCAGCACGATCAGTGCCGCAGAGCCCGGGACATGCTCAGATGTAGTAGCTGTGTTCAGAGAGCTTCAAAGGCATAGTGGGTATCTGTCTCGTTTGTAGTACGGGTAGTGATAGTGGTGATACGATTTCCGACATGATGCGCCCTGTAGCAGTAAGTTCGCAAGTCGGTTTCTGCTAGCAAGCAGATCGATTAGTGCTGGGAAGCTCGAAAACCTGCTTTAGCAACAAGGGTTCATGTGCTTATATAATATGTGCAGATACACTTTCACCCTAGAAGGCCTACATGGACGCACTTCTAAGCAAGGCCAAAGTACTGTGTAGGTACATGGACCATTTGGGTAATCGTTTCAGGTTGATGACGTTCCAGCTTTGTTGCGGTCGCTGTCGCAGCTTTCGGTTTCAATGCTTGGCTAGGATTTGACATTCAGGGCTCGCGGGGTGCAGAACAGAGTGTTTATGGCTTGTGATTCGGATTTTGGGTTGAGGTTTGTTGGGATCATCACGTATCCCATGAGCATGCATCCAGAGGCATTTCGTCTATGCCACGGCATTGCTCCTGTTTCGATAAGTCGCTGCTAGTCCGTAGCTGTCAGCTCAACTCTCTCAGAATTACAAGACTTTCACAACAGCCAAAGCATCAGTTTGGAGTTTAGCGTTTGTGTTTAGGGCTTATCGAGTTTGCTTTGTAGGGCTTAGTATTGGGCACTGGAGTTTAGGGTTGAAAGGCCATGTCTTTGTGCGGTGTCTGAGTCTCATAGGGTTCAGGGTTCGGGGTTTCGGATACTCCAAGGAAAAACGACGTCGCTGGCGTCCGGCGTTGCAGCTCCTCGCCACCATGCTGCTGGGACATGTTCAAGCTTCGTTGGGCACACCCGTTGCTCTTTTTGAGTCTAGAATACCTGTTGGCAAGTATGAGTGCATGCATGACTTCGACGTCTACATGATCTTAGTCCTTTACGAACATGCAGTGCCAGGTGTTTGTGTTTTCGTTCATATAGGGCTAACAGGGTGCGGTAGCTCGTAGTAGCATGCTCGTTCGTTACTACTACTACTACTACTACTACTACTACTACTACTACTCCTACTACTCCTACTACTCCTACTACTACTACTACTACTACTACTACTACTACTGGCAGCACTACTACTTCTACTGGTAGTACTACTAGTTACTGCAGCGACATGGTTCATCATGAGCATGAGCAGTAGTGTGCTACAGGTTTCTTATTGAGCAGTGGCCTGTCGATGATTAATAGACGGGCCTAAATAGTCACCTATACGATTTTGGGGGGCTCCTTATTAATAGAGAAAGTATCATTCACTCATCACCCTGTTTAAGGCCCCTTTAAATATGTTATTTGGCAGAGCCCATGCCTGGGCTTTGCGGCGGTGGCAGTACCAACCTAGCCTTAGGCCGACCGTGTCTCTGAACCCGAACACGGTGACGTGCGCCTGGGCGGCATGATCTTTTTTCAGGCTTTCATCCGGCGGCGGTACAGGCACGTTAATGCGAGGTTTGGTGTGAGATTTAGGGAGACAAACCTAAACCCTAAGCCCCTAAACCCCTAAACCCTAAAAGCTCACCTAAACCCTAAACCCTAAGCCCCTAAACCCCTAAACCCTAAAAGCTAACCTAAACCCTAAACCCTGAGCCCCTAAACCCCTAAACCCTAAAAGCTTCTGGGGCTAGATGTGTACGGAGCCGGCTTGACAGGACCTGCACAGTGTTACCGGGTTTGCAATTTGCGTTGAAGGGGTTGTTGCCGAAACACGTACTTCTGAGACTTTAAAGCCCTGAAAACTGAGCCCTCCCCAAAAACATCCAAACCTTAAACCCTAAACCCTGAACCCAAAAAACAACAAGCCTTCAACCTCCAGCCTTCCAAACCCTGAGCCCTAAAATCCAGATCTGCAACTCCCTTGCTGCGAACTAAACCCTCACACCCCTTGAGGTCCCTATGGGGCTTAGGGGTTAGGGTTGCATAGGAGGCTAAACAAAACAAATATATAGAGAGAGAGAAGGCAACGGAGCATTACGAGCGCTTTGCGCCGCTGGTGCCTGGATGTCAGTGCCTTGTCGCACCTGAGGCTCTGACGGTTAGGGTGTTCCTAAACCCTAAACTCTAAACCCCAAGCCCTAAGCCCTAAACCCGTAAACCCTGGCCTGACATTGCTTGGAGTTTAGGTCTCATCTTGCCTGCACGCTGGCTCCCTGTAAACAGAGTAGTATCCATGATGGCCGACATCCGTGGGCGTTTACGCCCTTTTCAGGTTTCTTTCTCTCTTGTCCACTACGAGTGTTGGCGTACCTGAGTGCAGACAAGCCGAGGAAGTGTGCAACAATTGCCTGTTTAAGCAAGCAGGCAGAAGCGCAGTCTTCCGCCGAGTGATGAGTTCAGAGATCTCCAACATGTGTGTGCGTGTGTGTTGAGGGTACTCTCGATCGTAAAGACGTAATTACTAGACGTGTTCGTTTTCTTCGACACCTGCTGGGTCGTTCGTGCTTTGGTTGATGTTGGGATTGTGCTTGAAGGCTTGCTCTGATGGTTCGGAGGCATAATTGGATTCTACATAGACATGCTGTCTCTCAGGTTTCTGCTGCTCGTTTCTCAGGAGTAGGTCTTGATATGGGGTTTGAAGGGTTGAGGGCGATGCTACCATCCGGGATTCCCAGACGGTGGTAGCAGTTCTGACGACAGTTTGAATCCCTGGCGTGCACAGTGGTCCTAGAGAGATTGTAAATACAGATCAAGTCCAAACCCGGTTTATTCTGCACAGTTGCATATCGTTTGAAGTTCTGTGCTCCAACTGTCATCACCCGACAAGACACCGCACAAGATCCTTCAAAGCCCGACAGGACCCAACGTCCCTTAACCTTAACACCGCAGAAACCACCACTAAGCCGTAAAGACTTGTGTTTGCAAACTAAACCCTAAACCCTACACCCAAAACCATAAATCCCCATACCGTACCCCTAAACTCTAAACCTGCAGATCCCCTTAAGCCGAAACGCCGGAACCCGGGACTTCTTGAGGTGCTCATGCTTTTTGCCAGCATGGAACAATGGAGGCCGGTCGGATTTGGGTCCTTGGGGTTTTGGAGATACACTGAACCCCTAAATCCTTAACCCTGAACTGGTTGTGTGTGGTGGTTCGAGACTGTGAAATGGGGTGATACCCTACCCCAGATTTCGGGTACCTGGTCTTATGGCTAGGGTATGTTATGTAAAGTAGGTACCCTAGAAAAGGGGTGGGGTATGACCCTACAGGTCTCCGGTTGTGTCTTTTGGGACGGGATCCCTAAACCCTACCTTAACACCAAATTAACCTACCTTTTTAAGGACTTAGATAAAGAAATCATAGTAAGGAACCCTAAAAAGGTAGGTTCTTTAGGGTCCAGGTAAACCGTAACCCTAGATTCCCGACTTCGGAGCAGAAAGGTTCTCGGCAGTTCGGCCTTTCGCATTCTAGGTCAAGGGTCTAAAAATAGGCTTCAGGCTCAGTCATTTAGATTCTGGGGTTTTGGGTTAAGGGTATTTTAGGCCCTCCGGGTGCGCGACTCCCTCGGGCACTGTCTGCAAGACCTCTACAAGTCATCAACTCCTCAACGTGTGAGTAATTCTCTATATTAGGGTGCCTTTTAGGGTCCTTGTCATAAGGGTGCGGCGTTATTTTGGGGACTTATAAAAGGGGCCCTATACTTAGAGAACTCAAAATCTCCTTGGACGACGCTTCCTCGAGACGGGTTCCTGCGTCCAGGGATTTGGATCTCTATTCAACTCCCAGCTGGAAACCCCACAAGGACGCGCAATTATTCATTCACGTCTTAAAGAAACAACATACATATGTGTGTATATATATATATATGTATATATATATGATGTATATATTTATTTATTCAGATTTAAATGAAGGATTCGCCATGCTTGCCCAGAGCCAGAAGCCCAGGGCCCTTGCCTCAACATCACAACGACCTTCGAGGGCCGAAAGACCATCATAATGGTAAGACTTCAGGTCGAAGGGGTTCAGGTTTTAGGGTTTGAAGGTTTAGTTTAGGGTTTAGAGCTGTAGGGGTTTAGGGTTTTCCGAAATTATCTTCAGTATAAGAGCCTTCACACCCTAAACAAGAGATCCTTATGTCTAGGTCCTCTTGTAGGGCCAACCAAACCCCCGAGCCCTACACTGCAATTACTTAAGCCCTCCACCCCATATCTTACAAGCATTATCAAAGCTGAAACCAGGAACCCTAAAACCTGAACTCTAAACCCTACACCCTAAACCTAAGCCCTTAAACCCTAAACACAATAAACCCTGAACTCTAAACCCACAGAAGCCCCAAGCAACTTCAGGACCCCGGGCGACCTCACCACTTTTCACACGCTGGCGGCCGCGTGCGAGCGCGGTGCTCATGAGCCTCGTCTTAGGGGTTCGGGCAGGAGGGTAGGGCGGTGGTCGTTGCCGCAGGGCTGTCAGGATTTTCTTGGCAAGGGCCCGTGTAAAGTAATTTTGTACATGGCAGTTTTCTCTAGAGATACTGTTGATGAATATAAATCCTGCATCACCTTAAGTGCCATCAATTATGAGAATTTATGGTGTATTCCTTGTTATGGGTAAGGCTTGATTTATACCATCAACCGTATGAAAACCCTAAACCCTAAACCCTAAACCCTAAACCCTAAACCCTAAACCCTAAACCCTAAACCCTATCGAACAGAAGGCAGAGCCTCAGAGTTGAAGCATCCCTCTGCCTCGAGCTTCTGGGGTAGATGGTGGCAGGACCACGGTTTAGGGTTTAGGGTTGGTTTAGGGTTTAGGGTTTAGGGTTTAGGGTTTAGGGTTTAGGGTTTTAGGGTTTTAGGGTTTTAGGGTTTTAGGGTTTAGGGTGTAGGGAGTCTAGATTTGTGCTGTAAGATAGGGCTTGCAGAACCCAGCGGACTTTCTATCCAGTTTAAAATGACTCTCAGGGGATGGCAGAGATGAAGTTCAGAAGCGGTTTAGGGTTTAGGGCTGCCAAACCCAAAAGCCCCACTCTAAGACCCTACACCCAGCCCATTTCCGAACGAGGAAAGTCTACCGGCGCTGACGAATGTCGTGCTGCCCGAGAGGGTGCTGGCAGTTTTCCTTGGCCGTGACGGGCCAGCTTGAGAGGCTTTGTGGGTACTTATGACCCAGAGGGTCCATATACACTACCATTATGGAACTAGGGTAGTGTCTATAGCCTTAGTACTCAAAATAGGGCTTTGCAGGTAGATGTTGGCATAATGTGGTGCGGAACCCTGGGGGAGAACGTTGTTCAGGCCTGTATATAGGTTGTCGTGAAAATGCGACGGCTTCTTGCTCTTTAGAAGCAGTACAGGTTGCAAAGACTCCGACAGGTTAGCATGATTGTGTTTTCTTGTTGCTTACCCATCGTCTCGGGCATTTGCGGGCTTGCTCGGCCTCGTGTCACCATGCAAGACTTGGCTGCTGTCAGCTTGCGACACTTGCTTGGCAGTGGGTGTGTCCCATTCTAAAGCCACAAGACAACGTTCTGCAGACTCTGATGGTACGGCTATGTACGGCTGCTGTGACACCAATAAATAAATAAATGCCCAATGCCTCAACCCTAAACCCGGAATATCCTCTATCCTGAAGCCTCTAGCTTATCTGGAGAGACCCCACGCACTAGCATTGAACTCTACCTCCGCCCCGAAACTGCAGCGCTAAACCGAAAGAAAAGGAACCCGAGCACGCTACCCGAGCTTATAGTCACTTCGACCTGAAGAACACTGTGATGCTGTGACGGATAACAGCGAATCCAAACATCTCTGAATTTTGAATGAATCACGGCCTTGTCTGGGTTGCTGTTACTCTAATAAAGCCGACTGTATTGCTTACTAGATATCCTGTGATGGTCACTTAGCTTAGGTTCCTCAACAGCAACCCAGCAGTGTGTAGGACCCTGGTTGCTCGAGAAAGCCCCCAGCCCAAACAACAAGGCCTCATAGGGTGTAAGCTTTAGGTTTAGCTGGGAAGAGCCTTGAGGTTCGCAGGCAGGTTTCGATGTACATAGGCTGACTTCATGGGCTCAGGGCCGAGGGCTCATTTCGAATATTGGTCAGCATGTAATTTGGGTGCCCTCAACCCTAAACCCTGTTATTCTAAACCTTCCCAGACAGCAACGTCATACAGCACACCAAAGATACACACCCTCAAATCTTAAATTATTAGCGATTCGGGTGTAGGGTTCAGTGCTTGAGGTGTCCTTCATACTTGAGGGCTAGTGGACTTGCCGGGAAACACAAGCCCTGAACGACTACACAGATCAATCTCCTCAGGTTAGCCCTTTAGAAACCCCAAAGCCTTAAAGCGCAAAGCCTTAAGCGATTCTCAAAATCCTAAAGCCTTAGCCTAGCTGCAGCCCCGGCAAAGTAGGTCGAACAATTCCTTCTGAGGTTGTGCCGGTGGGGACCTTTACGCCGGTACCCCGCTCAGTGACTTCCCAGAGACCTCACAAAAACGCTTCAATCAAGCAATGCACTTTAAGCCATTGCAAGCATCCCCTGCTTCGAATATTCCTGGGCTTAGGGTTCAGGGTTTAGGGTTTTGGGATTTAGGTTTAGGGTTTAGGGTTTGGGGTTTAGGGTCCTTAGTTCCGGAATGCACCTTGAAATAATCATAAGGATCCCGTTTGCAGAGTATTCCTCCACTGAGGGGCTTCTGGTTGTGTTAGGCTCGCATCAGGCTCCATATGGGTGGCTGTGAGGGAAGACAGACCTTTGGGGTTTAAGGTTTTGAGGGGTAGGGTTTAGGGTTTAGGGTTTAGGCTTTAGGGTTTAGGGTTTAGGGTTTTGGGGTTTCGAGTTTTTCGGTTTAGGGTTAGTGGTGCAGTTGCTTGGAGTTTATCGCTTCAAGAAGCCCTAAAGACTATTCTGGCTGAGGCACACTAGACATCCATGGCAAGCCCAACGGCAAGGCTCCGGCATTTGAGTCCTACGGAGGGTTTAGGCTTCAATAGGTTTTGTTGAGAGTGTTTTGGGGCTTGCGGGCTTTGGGGTTGGAGGTGGTTTGGGGTATGGTGTGACTATGCTTTGGCCGGGTTAGAAATTTGTCGGGGAGAGTAGGGCTTTTCGGTTCGACGAGGAGTTCTTTCAGGACAGTCGAAGGTAGATTTCTGAATCTAGTTGGAGGTGCGTTGGGTTGTGTTTGCATGTGTATACCGGAGACAGAATCGTCAGGAAGATGCTTGCTGTCTCTACGCTACAGAGAATGTACAGCAGAAAGTATGTCTCGACTACGACCGCGCAGGGCGTGCTGTACTACCTGGAGTCTGGCGAGTGCGACGTGGGCACCTACACTTCGGACCTTAAGCAGACAGGCTGGGACATGGGCGGGGGGGAGCTTTTTCGACTTATAAGCCTTAAGGATCCCCTGTACCACCCTGAAGGGGACTTTATTATAGAACCCTTTTGGTACCCTTTAGGGGGAGCCCATTATAGAACCCTGTGGTTATGGATAGAGTATAGGGAGGTACTTCAAGGTTTGGGGGTTAGGTTGGCAGCCTTCGCTTTGTTTTTTGACATCTCGAGGGCAGGGTTGAACAAAAAACGGGTCGAGAGACATGTTTCCCTCATGCTTACTAACTTTTCTAGATTTCACCTTTAGTCCGGCCCCGAATTGAAGGCCGTTCTAAGTTTGATCTCGTTCGGTTGTGATCGAGGTGTCCGTTGGTGTAAGAAGCACCGTACTTGACATTGCAGCGCACTTAAGATAGGCACCATGGAGGTAACGCTGGTTCATCATTTTTCCGGCTTCAGGAGCTGCGTGGTTGGAAGTTTCCGAGCTTTCGAGAAGAATACATCCTCCTTTCGAGGAAAAGGGAATTAGACAGAACGAGTTTCAGGCGAGAACGAACAATTTAGCGATTACGATCTGAGGAAATTGTAAACAGCCCCTCCCAAGCCCTTTTACATTTCGTCTCATAAGCCGCCGGTGGACAGGAGCTGGTGTGCGCTTCAGCCGAGATAGACAACAGGCCTTCGCGATCGACAATGGCAAGGTGAAGGACTGCTTAAATGTAGACATTTAGGAGGTCATGGTGATGATGATAACGATGATGACGATGATGACGATGATGGTGATTGAATGAATGATGATGATGATGGTGATGACGATGAGACGGTTACGATGATAGCTCGGCCAAAGATGTTTTGCTCGTCTGCAAAGCTTGCAGCAGCTACTGCTAACGCTGCCACCATAGCTACGACCACGACATCAGCGTCCAAGATGGGTCCAACCCCACTACAGCCCCATTGCATCGACATTCCCCAAGGTTCAATGCCTGAAGCACTCAGGCCCCTGAACCATAAAGCCATAAAGCCCACCAAAACCCTAGGGTTGCGGTGACTCCGTTTAAAGCCTTTTGGTGCCAAAGGTATGCTCCTGAGTTCAAGATGTAGCTATGGCAACTATGGTGTACTTCCACGGAGGATGCGGGTTTTTCATCAGCTGTGGTGAGGGTTTAGGGGAGGTGCTTCGAGTAGAACCCTAAACCCTGAACCCTAAACCCTAAGCCCTGAACCCTAAAACCGGTTTGGGCCAGAAAAAGGCGAAACAAAAACATGTCGAAGGATGCCATCCCGGCCATGAGCGCTGCTTTAGATCGTGTGGGTCGGGCCCTTTCCTGCGGGTCTCCTGGTAAGGGTTTAGGCTTTAGGGCTTTGGATTTAGGGTTCGGAAGTTTAGGATTTAGGGCTTAGGATCTAGGGTTCGGAAGTTTAGGATTTAGGGTTCGGAAGTTTAGGATTTAGGGTTCGGGAGTTTAGGATTTAGGGTTCGGGAGTTTAGAGTTTTAGAGTTTAGGGTTCAGGAGTTTCTAGCTGCACTGCAGTGGGAAAGGGGCCCGAAACAACTATCGCCTTAAGCTCTCCGGTTCCCTGCCCGTTTTGGGTAGGTTTCGGGTTCTTTAGGAGTCCCCATCCAAGTTGCGGAGCGTCTGAATTCTGAGTTGAAATGAAGTCACCAGAGGACTTGAAAAGTCTGCTATGCATAGAGTCGTACATAGGACAGCCTTTCCCTGGCTGGGGCATTAGCTTACAATCGGCTGCTTCCTTCCCCGGATTATCTCGGTTCCCAGCAGGCCCAATACCTACCCCTGAGTTCAGGAATAGACCTTAAAATCATCATATGAAGCCGCCTAAAAACTTATGGAATACACCTTAACCTTAAACCATAATATGAAGCCCCCTTTAAACTTAAGGTGTATTCCTGAATGAAGGGGGTATTGGAGTCTACTCCCCTGTTCCTGGAGTCATCTTAGGGCCTGGGAGACAGGCGAAGCACCCCCTGCGCATGCTGGTCCTAGGTAATATAGAGGCTTCAATTAGAATAATAGGTATAGTATACTATATTCATAATAAGCAACCCCCTAAAATAATAGAGGTATTTATCTAGGCCGCTATATTATGGCATTGGGGAGACCCCTTAAAGGGGACCCTTCTTAGCCCCAATTTTGGCTCTCTTAACAGGGAGCTTATTGAGAGGGTCTATATCCCCAAGGGTCCCCCCGCGTCTAGCCCCCAGCTGGTGACTTGTTTTTGGAGTTCATCGGAAGCAGCGCGATGACAAAGGCTCACTATAGTATTATAGCATTCTGGCTCGGATCATTAGTTATTTTATGCAGCTAAACTGAAGCGTTGGTTGAGTGACACCACACCCACACCCTTTTCCCCCCTCCACCTGACGAATCCATTCTAGCAGACCTCCAGACTCTAGTTTACAGGAGAAGTTCAGATGCTGCCTACACCTAAACTCTAAATCCCAAAAGCGCTCAAACACCCCTGAAGCCCTGAATCCCGGTCAGCATTTTTTTCGAAATGATGAACAATTTAGACAGCTTTCCCTAGGAAGCAGTTTCCTTTTCCGGTTGTCGGCCTATCGAACTCTACAGAGCCGGTATGAGGCTATATCAGCTCATCTAACAGCTTCTAGCGTACAAAGGCATATGAGCACCTTGTAGAGTCATCACAGATGTAGCCACTTGATCATAGACCCATGTCAGCCGAGGAAAAACCTAATAAGACCGTCACAAAACTGTTACAACAGGCTTGGAGAGATTCTTGCCCCGCCCG
>CAJNDV010017836.1:10533-28823 GCA_905221635.1 Symbiodinium sp. CCMP2456 | reverse complement strand
TAAACCACGAAGCCCTAAACCCTAAACCTTTAAACCCCAAGCCCTAAACCCTAGACCCTACCAACGAGATATTTTGGCAAGTCCCAGGTCATGAGCAAGCAACGAGGTTGAAACGCAGACAACGAGGTTAACACATGGTTTTAGCCATGCTAGCAAGGCCTCGAAATTGAAGGCAGATTCCTTACCCTGAGGCTCAAAATAGCTGAAAGGTCGTGTATGAAAATTGAAGGCAGATTCCTTACCCTGAGGCTCAAAATAGCTGAAAGGCCCTGTATAGTATGGTCTTTGGGCCCAAAAGCCTCAGAATATGAGTCCTTAGAGCCTTAGGGTTAACGAAGGAGTATTGGGATCAAGGCATGAGAGGTGCAAGGCAGTGCACTTGCAGGGGACTACTGAGCATCGAAAGTTCTAAACGAACATCCCTCAAGACTTCTGAAGACTAAAGTTTCGCTCATTAGGCAGGAGCTTCAGGTATAAACCTCCTCAGCCCTAAGGCCTGAACCCTGAAGCCTGAAAACCCTTATAAACTGAACCCTAAGCCCTGTACCCTGAACCCTACGCCCTAAACCATAAACCCTAAACATAGAACCCTAATCCCTCAACCCTAAGCCCTAAACCCTGAGTTACAGTCAGGATGCGATCCCTACGGCCTTTGGCTACAGTGAGCAGCGATCGGAGCAGGTCAAAGCGTGGTGCGCCTTTGGCGGCTTGTTTGGCTGAGAAGTGCTGCTCTAGATGTGCGTGTGTATATTATATATATATATATAAATAAATATATATATATATATATATATTCAATCGCAGTGTGAGTCCAAAACTGTTTCGAGTGTTTCTCTAAATATAGGTAGAGGATCAGGTGTGTGTGTGTACCTACACTTACAAATGTATGTACATATGTTGTGTCTGTTTGCTCCCTCAGGAGGTAATCGACGGGAATCCGTTATGTGCAGCACGAATTGCAACAGCGCATTGGCGCAGGCTATTTTAATCCATCTACGGGGGCTGCAAGAGGAGAGTGCTATTACGTTTATATGCTCAGACCTGCATTTTGCCCTTAGCTCTTGCAGAGGTCACGTGGGGTCACATGGTGCAGGTCTCAGGCTTCAATAGAGGCCTGGGTTTTCCAGCTGCTGGGCAGGTACCAGTTCCGAAATGCAGCGAACCTCTCCGTTACGGAGAGCTGCTATGGCGCCAACAAGTCTCTCGGCAGAACCTCAGCGGAAGCCCAGGATGTCGGAGGTTCTTGTCGCAACATAGGAGCCTGAATCAGTAACAAAACTATACCTTCAACTTCGCTTCCGGTTTTTTGTTATTACTACTGCTGTTTAGTTACGATTATCGAAAAGTTTTATAGCTATACTATAATATACATCCTTCCGACACAAAAACACTACTAATTATTCAGGCCTGTACATGCTAGATACTGTTTTCGGGCTTCCAGCGCTTGGGGCCCTTGCAGTCACGAAGTTCGGAGCAAACCTCCGAGTCTTTGAGTTAGTTAGGTGTTTCTATGCGGGGCATAACGTAAGGCCGAAGTTTGAAATAATTACCAGTACTATTCCGGAGTATTGGGTTTATAGGGTTTAGCGTATTTTAACATTATAACCATAGTATAATGTACCCCAAAACCCGATTCTGATTGCAAAGGCCCCCCATACAGTGGCCAAATGCCTCACGACATGAGGCAATCCCAACCTTGAAAGCTTTTACCATCAGGTACCTTCCGGAGACCATCCGAGAGAAGAAGTGAGCCTGAGAGCAGCTTTGTCACAAAGCCGCTACGATGCGCGGACACGGGTCAGCCCAGGAAGATGATATAGGAACCCAAACTGAGACATGTCCTTATGGCGCGGCTAGCAGTCGGTTTATGGTTCCTATCTGGCAGAACAGAGCGTTAATGGCAACAAGGGAAATGCAGCAATCATGAGGTGGACTTCGGAATACTGAAGACACAGGGACTACGATTGGGGACACCCAAAGATTTGTGAGTCAGGCCAAGAAAACTATTGATGCCTAGCACGAACTGTATTTTCCGACTGAGGAATATATAAGTGTAGCCAAAACCCCTTAATCCAGAACTCTTAAACCCTCAGCCTTCAGCCTTGCCTGGGAAGCCCCGATGGTCCCATGAGTTCGATCAGCCCTCGCCCTGACCCGCTGTTTGCTCGCTGGCCACCCTGAAGTGGTGCGCAGAAATCGATCCAACCGAGCAGGTCCGAAATGTCTGAACCAAGAGAGAGCAGGACCTTAACGCACCGAGGATTTCAGTCATTGGGGTTGAGGGAGTTTTGGGGTGTAGGGCCCCAAATGGGATTTCTGGAATTCCCGCTTCTTGGAGGCCCCTTTACTTACACTCTTACCAAATATGTATGCGTATCGATATACACATATACATATATGTATACACATGTAATGTGAGAGCGAGAGAGGCATGTGTGCATATGTATATATATATGTATATATGTGTATATATATTTTTAATTTAGATATACACATGTAGAGCTCTTTGATGTACTGTTTGTGGTCATGTTGGGCCTGATTCAAGCCACCTGTAGGCCCTAACCTCCCAAGTCTCTAACCCAATCCTAAGTCGCACATCCCGAACCCCGAATCCCCTGCCCGGACCCGCAGATGTGCTACTGCAACAAGAAGGAGGAATCCTGAAATGCCCAGGTTTTTTGGGTGGGTATAGCGGTTCAAATAAAATGCCGGCCTAAACTCATACCAGCATTATTCCCCAGGCTCCTCCTGATTATGAGTATGCTGCAACCCAACCTTATTCTAATTATTAAGGCCGCTATATTACAGCCCTCAGCCCTCCAATCAGGAAATCCCAAGAGGCTCCAGGTCTAACTCATAAGGACCCTTCGGAGGGGGGGGTAACAGAGGAGCCTTAATAATTAGAGTAGGGGTGTGGGGTATACTATTTATATACTACACTATGATTAAAGTAAGGAGCCCCCAAAACAATATAGGTAATTATTAAGGCCCCTACATTAAAGCGGGGTTGGGCGGGGCGGGGGGGGCGAGCTTAATATCTGTAAGAAGGACCTAATCAAGCCTATATAAGGAAGTATAGTCCCCTACCCCCCCTCCCCCCCTCCCCCTTCCCCCTAGAGGTTCCTGTGCGCAACAGATCTAGGTTTTTCAGCGGTACCCCTTTCTTGCTGGTTTGGTTTGGGCTGCCTTTCAGAACTGTTCACTAGTTTAGGGCATCCCAATGTGGTCCATAATAACCCTAAACCCTAAAACCCTAAACCCTAAACCCTCAAACCCTAAACTCTCAAACCCTAAACCCAAAACCCTAAACCCTAAACCCCAAACCCTTAAACCCTTGAGCCCTTAAGCCCTAAACCCTAAACCCTAAACCCTAAACCCAAAACCCTAAACCCCAAACCCGTAAACCCTTGAGCCCTTAAGCCCTAAAACCTAAACTCTAGACCCTAAACCCTAAACCCCAAACCCTTAAACCGTTGAGCCCTTAAGCCCTAAAACCTAAACTCTAGACCCTAAACCCTAAACGGCCCTAAACCCTAGCCACAGGGACCCCCTTCGAACCTCAGGTCCCCAACTCGCACCCCCGAAGCCCTTCACTGTGAGTTTAGGGTTGAGGGCTTCTGCGCCTTGTGGCGGGGTTTAGGGTTTTAGGGTTTTGGATTTAGGGTTTGGGGTTTTAGGGTTTTGGGTTTTGGGTTTTAGGGTTTCAGGGTTTAGGTTTTAGGGTTTTAGGATTTTAGGGTTTAGGGTTTCAGGGTTTTAGGGTTTTCGGGTTTAGGGTTTTAGGGTTTTCGGGTTTAGGGTTTTAGGGTTTCAGGGTTTAGGATTTAGGGCTTTAGGCTTTTAGGGTGTAGGGTTTTAGGGTTTAGGGTTTTAGGGTTTTAGGTTTCAGGGTTTAGAGTTTTAGGGTTTAGGGTTTTAGGGTTTAGGTTTTAGGGTTTAGTGGGTTTCTAAACTCCGGCCCAGACATGTGCGGCAAGCAGCTTGAAGCCCTGAAGTCTTACAAGCCTCTTACATACGAGTACAGGGGCCGTACCAGCTAGAATATGGGTTTGTGAAATAGATACATATGTATATATATATACACATACATACATACTTACATAAATAAATAAATAAATAACTAAATATATATATATATATGCGTGTGTGTATAACGATAGTTTAGGTGTAATGCCAAGGAAGCGGTATTCGATGGGCATCAACAATTACCAACATTGTTCTTTCGGTTTCTGTTTAGAACGGTGCTATACCTAAGGCCCCTATAAAATTCGGTATGTATATGTATATATATATATATATTCACTGATTTGTTTATGTATTTATTCAGGGTTAGGGGTTTAGGGTTCAGGGTTATGGCTTTAGGGCTTATATGGCGTAGGTTCGGACCAGACATTGGATCGACCACAGCTTCTGTGATGCTTCCAGATGACGTATTCAGAGAAAAGACATCCGAACGCTTCAGGATTTGGGGTATGTGATATTGGGGCTTTTTCCATTCCCAATACTGCTCCCTAGCGTTCTTTTTCGTATAAACATATCATAGTCTGCCACAAAAGCCCATTCATGTTTCAATTCCTTGAACCCAGAACACGGTTTGTTGTTAAGGCTTCAGGTCATGCTTGTTTAAGCGTAGGTGCCGAACGTGGGATGAAGGTAGTTTGGGTAGTCCAACTGAAGCGGGCATAGAAGCTGAATCCTTAGCCCCACCTACCTTCATGATACCTCCCCGATTAGTATGGTTAGGTTCCTGGTGCGAGGTGCATGATGTTACTGGATGTATCGCCCACATTGTTTCGGGCTTACGGCGGCTTATATAGCATGTACATTTCCTCCAAACCCCGTCTTACACAAGCCACATCGTTTGCAATGGTTTAGGGTGCAGCATTGGATGTTCACATTACATCTGGGACAGCAGGAGTCTGCGAGTTACAACTCGGACTAAAAGTTGTGGCAGTGCAAGCCGCACAAGGCTCTAAAGCCTAAATCCTCAAACCCTAAAGCCTATAATACCCAAGCCCAACCCCAAACCCTGAACCTAAACTACCTTGTGCTAACCCAATCCGTGAGCCTTTCTTGCAAGTCCAGAGAGACTTGCAGTACTGCAGGGGGAAGGCGATGAGTAGAGAGTTGGGGTTGGGGTTTAGGGTTTAGGGTTCAGGGGTTGAGGGGTTTAGGGTTTAAGCTATCAGTGAGATAACCCTCCTACTTGCCCTTGTTGGGCTGCTTCAAATCCCACCTGCAAGTAGTATAGGGGCCTAAATAAATGCCAATACTACTGTGGGGGCTCCTTATTATATCTATAGTATAATATACACCAAAACCCTATTCTAATTATTAAAACCCCTACATCAGAACATAGAAGCTCGCATAATTGCTTATTGCAGAGGGTTCCTCTTAGAAGTATACTGCGGGGTACACTAAAGCTTAATGACAATTGCCAAGGCTCACATGAAGCTCACTACTAAGCCCGCGAATCCTGCAAGAAGCCTCCCTGCGGTCTTGGTGGTTTAGGGTATTAGAAAATGTTTACATTCAGCACCCCTGACGATACTAACTGGTAGTGCTCTATGCCCCTGTCATACGGGATGTAGAGGTTTAGGTTTCAGGGTCCTCGGGTTAGGTTTAGGGTTCCTACACCCGAAGCCAGAACACCAAGCAGTATTACCAATGAAACCTCGAAATTCAGTCCATGCCAATACCGCCATAAAACCGCAGCTCCTTGTCGCGGATGCTTTGAAGCTCAAGCTGTGCTCAGTACGACAAGTGCGAGCATCAAAGCTGAGCATCCAGGTGGGCTTTCGTCATTTGACTCGCTTAGAATTTGATAAGGTCATCCTCAGGGTTTGGGTTTAGGGTTTAAGGTTTAGGGTTCAGGGTTCAGGGTTTCAGGTTTTCAAGGTTTGGTTTGGGGTTTAGTAACCCAGTCTCAAAGACCGGCTGTGGACCAGGGAGCTTACCCACTAGGTCACTAGGCCCCGGTTTGGGGTTTAGGGGTTTAGCGTTTAGGGTCTAGGCCCCCTAAACCCTAAACCCTAAACCCCTAAACCCTAAACCTTAAACCCTAAACCCTAGTGTTTAGGGTCTAGGCCCTTGTAAAAGATCTCTTATGTAAAGAAGCCGGATGGCTCAGTCACAGTCTGCAGAGGGATGCTTTTTCTTCGTTTGAGTAATACGAATATTAATCGTATGTACTATTGGTATCATTGTTGTTATAGTATCATTGTTATGCGGTTCCAAGGTCGACAGGGTAGGATGGAGGGGTTTTAGGGTTTAGGGATTGGGGCTCTTGTTTGAAGGTTGGAGGATGAGGTGTCGGGATCCGGGGCTTCTTAGGCCCTGAAGCCTACCTATAGTCTCCATTGTAGTTCCTTTTTTTTTGGTTTAACCAAACATATATTTAGGATCCTATGAGGTTACCCCCAAAAAGGAACTACAATCACAATGGAGACTATAGGTAAACCCTAAATCGTAGTTTAATTTAGGGTTTAGGGGTTGAGTGTCTAAGATCCAGCGATGTGTATGTGTCCAGGTCCAGGTTTTGTGCTGGCGTCTTGAACCGACTGCAGGGACCTCACATCCTGAAAAGAGAAGCTTCATATGACAGTTTGGGGTTTAATGTAGGGGCCTAAAGACATACCTATATTATTTTTGGGGGTTCCTTAATATAATTATAGTATAATGGGCCCAGAAACCCTATTCTAACTATTACGGCCCCTACATGGGGGGGGGAAGAGCGAAACATAGCACTTCCAACGCAAGCTTGAACTCCAAAACTCTTTAACCCTTTAATCCTTTAACCCTTTAAACCCTAAACCCTAAACCCTAACTCAACACACCCCAAGAAACCCGCGAGGCAATTCCATCCGGGGCGCCCAGGCGAAGCGCTTCACCAGGAGCAGCAGCCGGTTGCTTCCCAGTTGGGCTGTGTGTTTCCCCTCTTAGGTTTAGGGTTCAGCATTTTGGGTTCAGTTTTCCCTTTTGGGTTTATGGTTCATCATGTTTTGTTCAGTTTCCCCTCTTGGGTTTAGGGTTCATCATTTTGGGTTCAGTTTCCCCTCTTGGGTATAGGGTTCAGCATTTTGGGTTCAGTTTCCCCTCTTAGGTTTAGGGTTCATCAGTTTTTGTTCAGTTTCCCCTCTTGGGTATAGGGTTCATCATTTTGGGTTCAGTTTCCCCTCTTAGGTTTAGGGTTCATCATTTTTTGTTCAGTTTCCCCTCTTGGGTTAGGGTTCATCATTTTGGGTTCGGTTTCTCCTCCTACATTTAGGGTTCATTGTTTTGGGTTCAGTGTTTGGGGCTTAGCTTGGATATTTCTGGCGTAACTACACCCTAAACCCTCAATCCTAAACCCTAAACCCTAAACCCTAAACCGTAAGGCGTCACGTTTGGCCTCTTGCGAGGAGTTCAGGCGGTAGCCGAACAAACGCGCATCGGAGCGATGAGAGGAGGGCCAGGACCTTACCGGCTTAGGGTTTAGGGTTTACGGGACTTACCGAGTCTGCATTTGGGTAGTTCTCTCTAAATTAGGGTGCTTTTTTGGGTCCCCAATATAGTACGGCACCCTTATCAAAAGGATCCCCAAAGGGGACCCTAATTTAGAGAACTACCCGTGTAGATTTCCCAAGGCCAGGAAAGGGCTTCACGTCATAGGAGTTGTTGTAGCTTTTGCCGGTTTGTCGTGCAGGGCCCAGGTATTCAGACGGACCTTGGCGGGTTTTAATTTGATGTGTTCAGATTTTCAATATGTATGTACAGGAGGTGGGCTTGATCGATCGGGGTTTGGGCTAAGGTGTAAGAGTGTTCCCGGTAATGGTGGTTTTAGGGTTTGGGGCGCATATATGCAAGCCATTGTAAGCTTGAACAACTACTAATACTATTCCTTCGTGTTCCTGAATATAGTTTTGGCATAGTAACAGTATACCCGAAAGTTTTCACCCAATTATAAGGGCCCCTACCTACAGTCTCAGATGTGCTTCTGTTTCCGGTTTAACCAATTCTATTTGTAGGATCCGAACAGGTAACCCCAAACAGGAACTACAATGGGAACTATAGCTAAATTAGCAGTTATTAAGTGGGTAGTTCTCTGAATTAGGTTCCCGTCTTAGGTCCCTAATATAGTACGGCACCCTCGTAAAAAGGCCCCTAAAAGGGACCCTAATTTAGAGAAATCCCATATGGTTCTGGGTTGGGAAATTGTCGGTTTCAGCGAAACTTCGGGTTTTTAGTCCCCTTCCTTGGCTTTGGGGTTTAGGGCTTAGGGTTTAGGGCTTAGGATTTTTGGTTTAGGGCTTAGGGTTTGGGGTGTAGGGCTTAGGGTGCTGTGTAGCTAATGGATCAGGTGCCCTGAACCCTAAACCCCAAACTCCAAGCCCTAAGCCCTATAAGGCAGGCTTCGTGCAGACAACCAAGGCCCTTGAAAAAACAAAATCAAACCTATAAGCCCTAAACCAAGCAGTTTGTAGCCGGGGTTCGAAGCACTCCCGCCATGGCTCTCCTGCGCCACCTTACATCCGGTTTAGGGTTTTGGGCTTAGGGCGCTAAGCCTCCAGATGCTTTCCGCAATACTTCGAGTAACTCTGGTATTTACTTCAGACTAAGTGCCGTCAATGCCAGATACGGTCTCCAAATCGGAAGTGTGCCAGGTATGAGCTACTGCACAACGAGCGATACAAGGGCTTTCTGAACAAAGGATCTGAGATACTTTCTCGCGGTCATATTCTGGCATGTCTTTGGGCTTCTCAACGATGTTGACGGTAGCCCTCATCGATTATGGACATACTCCTTTTTGGCTTTAGAAGTGGCCTAGGCGGCGGGACTCTGGGGACCAGCTCTTTGTTTCTACATGGCGGTTTGTTGTAGACTGGGATGGCCCCGAAGTGCTTGTTCTTGTAGGGTGTAGATTCAGGTTTAGGGTTCAGAGTTTACCTATAGTCTCCCTTGTACTTTCTTTTTGGTGCTTACCTTTGAGGATCCTAAATATAAAGCTGGTTAAACGAATTAAAAGAGAACTACAATGGAGACTATAGGCAATTAGGCTTTATGATCCGAGTGCATACTCAAAGCAGAAATGGACTTCCAGAACAACAGGAGCCTGAGACCCGCACTCAAAAACCCATCACAGGTGGAAAAAAGATACCAAGCTCAGAGCCAGAAAGTTTTAGGGTTTAGGGCTTATGTAGGGCTGTAGGGTTTACTTAGTTCCCCAATATCCAACCTTTAAACTTATTGTGCTCTTATAATTTAGTCATAATCTGAAAGTTTTACCTTTTATTTCCTGGCTTATTGGGTAAGTAAGTTTAGGGCTTTTCTAGAACCACAAGGCACCATGCACTTCCGAAGAGATTGCCTTTCAAGGTACGACAGCCCCAGCAGGAGGGACCCCTTCAGCGAGCGACGCATGGGCCGAGGGCCTCGTGGCGATCGAGGTGATAGGCAGCACGCGAGGGTTTAGGGGTTTAGGGTTTAGGCTTTCGGGTTTAGGGTTTAAGGTTTAGGGTTCAGTGGCTCGCAATATTTGGTTTCCCCGGACAAAGAAGTTTTGGAAAAAACACCACGGCAGAGACTAACGATGAATTCACGGCGCGTGGCAGGTGTCGGTGCGGACAGGCAGCAGAGAACTGCACTCAGACCTGGAAATTTGTCGCCAAGAACGGTGATGGTTCCAACAATATGTCAGTGACTCACATCCGGCAACCACGGGGACATCTAAACTCGAATATGAAGAACACGGGCACTGCTGGAGCATCGACTGAGAAGGCCTTTGGAAAGGCCGTTGAACAACCCAAACCCGGCACATCGCATTGGTTTGCCAAGCTGCACAGTCTGCTATAATATATAACATATGTATTCGGTCTCACGAAGGGTCCGAGTGTTCGGTGGACACTGTCAACGCAGTGCATGATGGAAGCCGATCCGAAGAAAAAGAACGTCAGCTGCCTTACAGGAAGCCGTTCCTGCTGATGTGCATGTGGGAGTGTCGTCAGGTGTCGCCGGAAGCTAATATTCTCAACTGCATCATGTCAGCTTGAGGTTGAGAGTTGAGGATTGGTTTGGGCAGCTACAAAGTTTGCGGTTTGCAACTGTCTCTGGTCATCACGTTTGGAGCAGCCAGGACCCTGGCCAAGAGCTGGATGCAATCGCCAAGGCAATGATGAGATCAGCTAATTACAGAGTTTGCGGTTGGCAATTGTCTCTGGTTAGCAGTATCACGTTTTGAGCAGCCAGGAGCCGAACTCGGACATCACTAAGGCCCAGAAGCTTTCGGCGAGGCAATGACGTGTTGTATTGTACGAGCAGCTCAAGCACGAAAACCCACGATCCGAGCGGGTCCCTCCTAGCACCAGTGGCCCGGACCTGTCATCAAGCACTAGGATGCATCTACAGCTATTTGTCACTTGCCTGTGGCCGGGTTTACCACACAAACATCAGACATGACTGCGGCGTGTAACGCAAAAAAACAATGTGCGTGTTTGTTTTTGCGCACAATGTATGTGACAAGGGCTGGATGGCAACCAGAATCCACGAGCTTGCCCAAACTCACAGCTTTCAAAACATTGAGATTAGTTGAGCAACGCCGACGCCCATGGCAATAGTATTTTTTACCCCCCATAAAACTCCACAATCTATTGGGCGCGAAGATCCGGCCGAGAATCTCGAGAAGGACCAGGAGCGCTTTATGAGAAGGCCGAGGGATCTTTCTGTGCCGAAGGAGGAAGCTGGTGCTGGCCCACTGCGCCAGATTGCGCTACCTGCTGGCGAGCTATTTCAAGAATAGGAAAAGAGGCAGCTTCGCAAAGGCAGCTGCTGAGCGTAGTGGTGCCTGATTAGCGGTGGTGACCTGGGTGCAGGCCATTCAGGGAGATATTTCCAGGACGTTCGCCAGAAGGAGTTTGAAATGGACAGCGGTTGCAACATCTGTCTTTTGATGTGTGTTTTTCCGTTGAACCCCAAAGCCCAATATAGGAGCCTAAATAATTACCAACAGAATTCTGGGGGCTCTTTGTTATAACTATAGTATAGTACACCCCAACACCTTATTCTAACTATTAAGGCCCCTACATAATCCGGTTGCCTTTGGTTTAGGGTCAGGGTTTGGGGCTTTAGAGGGTCGCAGGTGCAGGCTTTTGGCTTCACGTGTTCCCGGCTTTGGGTTTGCTATTTGCGGGCTTTGGGGGATTTAGGATTCAAGCTCGTGGGCGGCGAGGGTTCACAGACCCACGGCTCTGTAAATTTCGGATACTTGTACAGTTAGATATGTGTTTTGTTTGTTTGATGTGGGTTGCAAGCCCGCTAATCTTGCAAGGGTGATCCTCAAGATGCGACCTTGCTGCTTTTCACAAGGGTTTTGCGTGCTTCATTGCTTATGGTTTTGGGCAGCATGCGGTGCGAGCTTGCATCTTTGTGTTCCTGCTTGAAGCGGCATGCAAGCGAACCAATTTACAGCTCATAACTGTGTAAGTGTAAACCCTTATCCCCAGAACCTGTGTCGCTGTGTAAACCCCTGAGTCCATACATCCCAAACCCTAAACCCTGTGTAAACTCCGTCCACCTTCCAAGCACGATTCTGATAGCGCCCCGGCGGGATGCAAATGGAAGTGGAAGAGTAGGGTTCAGGGTTTAGGGATTTTCAGTGAGAGTTTGGAGTTTTGGATGCTGTTGGAGATGCTGACAGCCAAGAAATTCGCCTTTGAACAGAGTGAAAACTTTCAAGCGAACGGCTGGTTTGGGACAATTCCGACGCCCGTTGGTGATCAAGGTGTCGTTGAATATGTCTCTTTGTCAGTGTCTTCGATTCCCTTGCGTTTGGGTGCACAACAGCAGTGTTCAGGACTGCATCATACCGCCGTGACTGATCGCCAATGCTTCTGGTTCCCACATTTTCGAAATTCCGCAAGAGCACAATCATCATCTGCACGCGGGACCTCATAGGATGTCATGCTCCCAACTCGTATGGGTAGTTCTCTAAAGTAGGGTCCCTTTCGGGGTCTTTTTTATAACGGTGCCGTACCATATTGTGGACCTCAGTAGGAGCCCTAATTTTCAAGGTTTTGGAGAACTACCCGTGTCACGAGTCTGCCGGTGCCTGCCCTGCCTGGAGCCTACACCTTGCACCCATGTGTCCGAACCGTTGCATCCTTCAATCCCTGAGCGCTAAACCCTAAATCCTAAATTAACTCCCCAGACCCCACTCGACTTCGGCTGAATGTTGCCAACACAACTGAGGCAAACTTCATGCCCTAACCCTAATGCCCTGAAATCCCTAACATGCCGGGTTTGCAGAAGGCCGCAGCGGCCGATCATGGACAGGCGAGAGCGCATGTCCAAAGTCGGGTGCTCGGTGTGAGATTAGGGTTTAGGGGTTGGGGATTAGGGGATTAGGGATTAAGTAGGGTTTAGCGAATGGGGTGCATAGGGTTTAGGAAGGCACCGAGAACACGCACTAAAATGATCAGGGGATGCAGTAAATACCGTCATAGTTGGGTTACTTGCCCTAAGCCTTGTAAACCCTACAGTTGACATTCAGGCACTTCCAGCCATACTGACACCTTGCCATGAATTTACAAGCAGGGCATAGGCAATAAACATAGTAGGTTGGGTTTGCGCTTCCATTACGGTTCAGGGTGTTTAGGGTCAAGGCTTTGTGGCTTTTGGTTTTGGGTGTATGGTTTTGCCTGTACGGTAAACCCTAAACCCTAAACCTCGAGTAGTCCACAATAGGACACGGCACCCTGCCTTTCAAGCTGCCTCCAGTGGCCAATGTCCCTTGCAGGCCTCACTACCATGTTAGGACGAAGCTAGGACTCTCATAGTATAATCCATCTTAGTGGACGAGGCTTTTAAGCAGGGATCTGACATGGCATCCGCGTGTACGATGGAACGATCCTAAACCTTAAACCCTAAACCCAAAACAGGTCATGACAATGCTCCTCCGCCATCGGGAGCCGGCGGAGATGCGCCAGGATGGCTTTCTTCCCTGGGAGGCCGCTCGTAGGGCCTTTTTGGGGGGCTTAGGATCTTCAGGTCAGGGTTTAGGGTTTAGGGTTTATTGTCCATTTTGAGGGGTGTAGGGGTTGAAGGATTGTGTGTTCGGTTGTAGCTTCAGGTGTTAGGGTGTTTAGGGTTCGAAGGTTGTCTTAGATTGCAAAGTTTGTGGTTGGCTTTAGATGTCGGGGTTTAGGGTCATCGTGTTCTGAGATTTGCTTCGTTAGCTGGGGGTTTGGCATCTACTGCAAGACTCTTGGGCTCTTTTTGTTTGAGGGTTGAGGAGGGTTTAGGGCTTAGGGTTCCGGCGCAGCATGAGGGGTAAAATACAGGGGCCTAAATAAGTACCAATACTATTTTGTTGGTTCCTTATTATAAACATGGTATATTGGACCCCCAAACCCTGCTCTAATGATAAAGGCCCCTAAGTTGTTAGGGTTTAGGATTCCCGGCGCAGCCTGAGTCTAGGACATTTTCAGGTGGGTAGTTACCGTTGTAGGAGCCTTATAGAAGGTCTAGATACCTCATGGAAGCCTTATAGAAGCCCTATATACCCTAAACTCACCACCTGTAGTTTCCGTTAACTAAACCCTAAACCCTAAACCCTATAGATCCTTTTAAGAGGCCCTTTTTAAGGGACCCTTTAAGGAACCCTATATTACCCTATATACCCTAAACTCCCCCGAGGGGTAAGAGCTTGTGCGAATCAGGGTTTTTGCAAGTTCACTTCCTAGCGAGCGTGACGGCGGAGCCATGAGCCCCTCTGAGTGTGGTTTAGGGGTTTAGGGGTTTAGGGTTTTAGGGGGTTTGGGGTTTAGGGTTTTAGGGTTTAGGGGTTTTGGATTTAGGGTGTTAGGGGTTTTGGGTTTAGGGGTTAGGGGTTTAGGGCTTTAGGGTTTAGGGGTTTTAGGGTTTAGGGGGTCCTGGCTTCGCATCGGTAGCAAAGGCTTGGGGTTTGGGTTTTGGGAGGATCAAGCATGAGATGTTTGTCAAGATAATCTTGGTGGTAGTCGCGGGGTCTATGTCGATTTAATAGTCTGGTTATTGTGTTTGCTGCTGTTCGCTCCCTCTCTGGTTACCCCGACTACCCACAGAAATAGCGCCGAATGTGTGTCACAGTTTCAAGTCTGCATGAGCTTCTGGAGATACCAGCCGTTTGTGGGTGCATAGCCCTAGCAGCTTTAGCATAGAGGTCTGATGAGCGCATTGACAGCAGTCTTCCCGAGAATTTATCCAATGCCCCACCCTCCAAAAGTTTGTTTGTGCGGGATGTAAAGGACGTGGACGGAGCATCCCTAGCAGCTATGGCCCAGGGTTTAGCGTTTAGGGTGTTGCCCTCCATTGGTTTACTGGCCAAGACTCTTTCCGGATGTTGTTTGTCTTGATTCCGAGTTCAGGGGTCTGCTTTAACTGGCATAGTCATTGTCATATACGGGCTTAATTCCAAATCTATTTTGGAACTCCTTTTTATCATAGTATACCACAAATCCCTAGTCTAAGTATTGGGGCCGCTACATTTAGAGCGTATAGCGCCTGGGCTTCAAATTCCTAACGCCATACAAGGAGTTCATACCCATCGGATCCCATCTTCCAAAAGGTGATGCTGAAATGCGAGGAGATTAGTGGACGCTTCTCTAGCCAGGACACTGTTGGACCTTCGGCAGGGCATAAGTGTTTAGGCTTTAGGATTTAAAGTTTAGGGTTTAGGGTTTAGGGTTCAGGCTTTGGAGAATCACTTGTTGATGTTCAGGCTGGCGCACAGGTTTGAAGCTCTTGGACTGGGGTGTGGGGTCCACACTTTGTACTTAATCCGTAACCCCACGAAACCCTAAACCTTAACCCTGAACCTTAAACCGTTCTAGATGTTGGGGCTAGGAGCTTGGCTATGAATTTCGGGCAACAGCTTCCGAGTTTGATGCGTGGTTAAGACTTTGCAGCTGCATCAGCACTCGAAGGGTTTGGGGCTTTGGATTACTATAGGGGCCTGAAAAATCAGAATAGTGTTTGGGGGAGTATATTGTACTATAATTACGATAAGGAGCCCTCAAAACCCAATTCTAATTATTGAGGCCCCTCTCAATGTGCGATTTGATCTTGCAGGGAATCTGTCCTTTGAGGCTTTGGGGGGCTTCACAGTCTACTTCAGGGTTTTCAAGAGCGGTAGACGGGAGTCTTGTGATACGGACTCAGGTTTATATGGCTGATACAGGGAAGGAGCAAGACCCTCATGCGGCGCGTATCCGTCATATCCCTTCCCCGATAATTTTTGAAGCACCTTCGTCCCTTAGCCCTAAGCCCTAATCCTAAACCCTAAACCCTAAGCCCTAAACCCTAAACCCTACATCCTAAACCTTAGCTCTCATCGTCTCTTCTTTCCTGAGCCCGAGACCCTCCACCTCGAAGCCCCAATCCACACCGACTTCAGGGATCAGGGCACTTCGTAAGTGATATGGGGGGACCTGTAGGTAGCAAACCTTTATACTACCGTCCTAGACCCTAAACCCTAAAACCCTAAACCCTAAACCTTATAGTGACAGGGTTATACAGGGCTCCAGAGTTCTGGAATCTGGGGCCTAAATAACTACCAACACTGTGTTGGGGGGTTCCTTAGTCTAAGTATAGTATCATGCACCCCAAAACCCTACTCTAATTATTAAGGCCCCTATGTTAGGCTTATAAGTAAGGCAACTATAAGGTTAATATAGTGGCTTTAATCATTAGAATAGGGTTTTGGGGCCCAGTATACTAGAATTACAATACGCAACCCCCGAAATCATCTTGGTAATTATTTAGGCCCCTGCAATATACCTCCTCATAGGGTTTCCGGCAAAGCTGTATCTCCTCATAACCCTAGCCTAATTAAGCTACACATGGCCCGACTTACTTAGTCCCACGTACCTCCAAGTACTCCAGGGATCATGCCGCTCAGCAAGTCGCATACAAGCATGATTATCCGTAAGTCTCATAAATCATACTTCCTTCACAAAACCCCAAATAACACATACATACAGATGGCTCAGACGAAATCCCAAATTCGTTCAAGCACCCTGAACCCCCGAAGCCCTATGGAGCTCTTGAAGAACATGCTGATTTTTTTTACGAAGCCCCGTTACGTCGAGCAGGATCTGACGTCGGCCATCGAGTGGTGTGGTTTCCTAGTCCTTGTTCTCCCCAGATTTCAATGCATAGGTTTCATTTTCTTATTATGTTTCTTGACGATTTGACGGTTAGGTTACCTGTCAGAAAGAAGGATCGATTCGTCTTCGGTGTTTGCGAATTTGGAGGGTTGAGCGTCGTATTTTGCATGGTGGTGAGAGAAGTCAGCGCCTGTGATGTGTCGCCGTGGTTCGAGGCTCCGCTTGGCAATTTTGGTTTGCTCCTCGCGTGAGGCTTTCCTGAGTTGCAGGTCTTGGGGCTTGAAGAGAGTGTCAACATTGGACTCCTTTAATATGGGGGGGGCCTAAATAAATACCAATACTATTGTGAGGATTCCGTATTATATTTATAGGGTAATGCACCCCAAAACCCTATTCTAATTGTTAAGGCCCCTTTCTTACATTGGTCCTAGTGCATGTAATCTTCTTGAACACGAAGCTATCCCTATTGGATGGTTTCATTCCTACACGCTAAGCCTTAAGCACATCACGCTGAAGCTCTATTCAGGAGGTTTGAAGAATTGGCTGTACTCATGTTCCCTCATGGTCCTTGTAGAAACAGAGCATATCATAGCCAGTTTAGCCGGAAACCCTTTCTAGTTGAAACTATAGGTTCAGGCTCCTATATTGGAACGGTCTCCTCGCCCCCAAGCCCGAAGCTGATACTGCTGGCCACAACCTCCGAGGGACCATACTCGTAGCACTAGACGGGATAGACGGAGTTGTCATAAGAGCAGGAATCGGGTACTAATGGTCCGGGCCGCAATATCAGATGCTGTGGCTGGTATTAGCCCTAGATAGATCTCATCTTCAGTAGTTGGTATAACCCTAAGCTGCATAACTCTAACCCCTACTCCTAAAACCCTAAACCCGAAGCTCGATCACCCTAAACCCCAAAACCCTAAACCCAAAGCTCCATAACCCTAAACCCCTAAACCCTAGACCCTAAGCCCTTAAGCTCCATAACTCACAAGACCCGGAGTCCTCTCTCTGGCCAGGCCTCGTCCTAGTCTGACTCTCAAAGTGCCAAACACCATGCCTTGGGGTTTAGGGTATAGGGTGTAGGAACCCTAATGTACGGTTTAGGGTTTAGGGTTTAGGGTTCTTAATCATTAGAATATTTTTTTGGGGGGTGGTTTCTTATTGCTGTAATTGTATACCGCCAAACCCTATTCTAGTTGTTAAGGCCTCTACATTATGCGTTACTAGACCCTGTGAATTTAACAAGGCAACAGTCGCAAATGGAAGACCTTCAAACCTAATCCCTGGAGCCGGACGAGACAAGGACTAGGGTTTAGGGTTTAGGGGGACCCCTCCCTCAAAGAAACAAAACATTAGTTGACGCACGAGGTCCCACGACAAGGATTCGCACCGACGCTTTGAAATGGCCCTGAATTTGGACGACCGTCCACACAGCTCCGAGACAGCAATTTGGGCTTTAGCGGTCTAGCGTTACATCTGTGGAAAGGTTTTCGCTGTGCGGGAAAACGGGTGTTTTACGCGGAAACAGAAGGGATCAGTAATTGAGAGGGCAGGGTTTGAAAGAAACAAATGCAAGGGCTGAAGGGCTGCGACTTTCCTCCCTCAGGCACCAATAGCATTGTCATATCTCCCCATGTCCCACCACAAATCCTTAGTGGTGCTTGTCCGTACATTTAAGCATTGTTCTAGGGTCTTCGGGTTCAGAGTCTGGGGCCTAGGGTTCAACAAACTTCTTGAATTAGGTTCCGAAGGAGGGAAACACTAAACTTGGAACGAGTCCTACTCGTTAGTTCTGATCCCAGGTTACCCAAGACAGATCGTCTTTTGCAGGCCCTAAACCCTAAACCCTAAAGGCCCTAAAGGGCTTCCAAAAAACGAACCCAAGAACCGAATGCCCAGACCTCCGACTCAGCTCATGCTTTTGCTTTTCGTTTGGAGTCGCATAGATCATATGTATACATACAGACGCAGTATTCACATACCTGCTGTGGTGAACTGCAGTATGGTTGCAACCCGAAGCCCTTACCCTAAACCCCTAAATCCCTAACCCCTAAACCGCTAAACCCCTAAACCCTGTTGATCCTTCGTGATTCTGTGATGGCCCAAGCCTATTTGCAATCTTAGTATTTACATTAGGCTCATTCTCAGGGCTCAGAAGACTCCGCCAGCGGA
>CAJNDV010017825.1:41877-55440 GCA_905221635.1 Symbiodinium sp. CCMP2456 | reverse complement strand
CTAAGTTCCAAAACCCTAAACCCTAAACCCCAAGCCTTAAACCCTAAACCCCAAACCCTAAACCCTAAACCCCAAGCCTTGGACACCAAACCCTAAACCCCGGACCCAAAACCCCAAGCCTTAAACCCTAAACCCCAAACCCTAAACCCCAAACCCCAAACCATAAACCCTAAACCCCAAGACCTAAGCCCCCTACCCTAAGCCTGAAAGCATTGAACCCCCAAAATGAAGCCTTGGTGGAGCCGAGCAGGTTGAGAAGGCAACCGACTCCGGTGGCCTGTCGGACCTTCTCATGCATCTCGCCTGCAGCTCTGCAATTACTATTCGGGTTTAGGGTTTAGGGCTTAGGGCCTAGAGTCTCCATTGCAGTTCCTTTTTTTGGTTAAGCCGGTTTTATAGTGAGGGTCCTATATGTACGTTAGCTAGAAAAGGGGCAACTGTGGAGAGATTATAGAATTATAGGTATACCAGAAGCCAGAAAGTTGGAGCATCATTATCCTCGCACCTTTCATCTGGAAAGAAAGGAAATCAAGCATTAACCATCCTTGACCCATGTTCCAACATGATGGCTTCTACAAACAAATCCCAACAGAATACGCCTTGGTTCCCGCAGGCCAAAGCTACCCTAAAACCCCAGCACCCTAGAGTTTTAACATCCCCGAGCTCGCACGTCATCTATGCGTCCTAGCCTAAACCCTATAAACTCTGAACCCTAGTTCCCAAAACCCTAAACCCTAAAACCCTAAACCCTGAACCCTAAACCCTAAATCCTAAAACCCGAAACTGAGAACCCTAAACCCTAAACCCCTGCCAAGTCCAGCCAGCAGCCGGGCCCATTGGGATCTAACAACCTGGCCCAGTCCTTGGAATTCGGAAACCCGGTTGAGGGTTTAGGATTTATGGTGGTTTAGTTTAGGGTTGAGGGTTTAAGGTAGGGGCCTTAAAAATTAGAATAGGTTTTGGGGGTATATTATAGGATTTACGGGGGTTTAGGGGTTTGGGGTTTAGGGTTTAGGGTTGAGGGTTCATTTAAGGGTCTGGGGTTTGGGGGTTAGGGTTGAGGGTTTAATGTGGGGGCCTTAATAATCAGAATAGGTTTTGGGGGTATATTATACTTTACGGATAATAAGGAGCCCGCAAAACTCTATTCTAATGATTAAAGCCCCCACATTAGGATTTATGGGGGTTTCGGGGTTTGGGGTTTAGGGTTGAGGGTTCATTTAAGGGCTTGGGGTTTGGGGTTTAGGGTTGAGGGCTTAATGTAGGGGCCTTAATAAGTAGAATAGGTTTTGGGGGGGTATATTATACTAGAATTAGAATAAGGAGCCCGCAAAACCCTATTCTAGTTATTAAGGCCCCGACATTAGGAGTTTTTTGGGGGTGTAGGGGGTTTAGGGTTTTAGGGTTGAGGGTTCCTTTAAGGCTGTGTGTTAGGGTGCACCGTTTAAGGTGGGGCTTGAGGGTCCTATCAGGTTCATGTTGTTGGGGGTTGGGGGTTTTGAGGTTGCGGGCTTCAGCCTTTATGGCTTCAGCACTTCCAGGTTCGTTCGGGGTTTAGGGTCTAGGGTTCTTTGGACTGTTTTTACGATCTTTGGTCTTCTGGCTGTGCTTTTTTGGAGCTTCACAGGTCTGTGTTTCCTTACACAGTGCTCTCATAAGGTCTTTGTACATGGCTTGGGCTATTTGTTGAAGCCGGCCTTAGAGTTTTAGAGGGTCTATATCTAGGACATTTTCAGGTGGGTAGTTACCGTTATAGGGGCCTTATAGAAGGTCTATATACCTTATGGAAGCCTTATAGAAGCCCTTTTTACCTAAGCTCCCCACCTGTAGTTTCCTTTAGCTATAGAGCGTGGCCGGGTAGTCTTTGTGGACTTAGCGGCCGGATACTTGGGTTCGGGTTTGGGGCTTGGCATTCCGGGCCAAGGTTTTCGGCCCTGTTTGGCTGAGGTGGGGTTAAGGGCTTCGGGTCTAGGGTTTAGGGTTTAGGGTTTCGGATTTAGGGTTTAGGGTTTCGGATTTAGGGTTTAGGGTTTCGGGTTTAGGGTTGAGGGTTAGGGAGTTGCCATAGCTGCCTTTGGAACGAAGGAGGCCACGTCGTAGTTTACCGACACACCCCCGACCTCAAGTGCTGCGCCGGGCTCCACGGATTTGGGCAAGTATGACTCTTCAGTGCTCCATTGTAGTTCCTTTTTTGGGGTAACCTTATCGGATCCTAACTATAGAAAACGGGTTTAGCCAAAAAAAGGAACTACAAAGGAGACTATAGGTAGGGTTTGAGGGAGCAGGGTTTAGGCTTCAGGGGTTTAGGGTTTAGGGTTTTGGGGCTCTTTCGCATTTAGGTGTTGTGCGGGTGTAGACAAAAAGACCGACGACGCTCTCAAACCCTGCACTAAAATCCTGAAGCTTCGAAGGTTTAGGGGTTAGGTTAGGGTTTGGGGTTTGGCGGGGGGGGGGGGGTCGACTCCCGACTGATCTGAAACCCCCAAAACCCACACACACCCGAGCCCTAAGCCCTAGAACTAGGACCGTAAACCCCAAACGGTCCTGAACCCAAACCCTAAGCCCCTAAACTCTATAAGCCTAAACCCCAAACCCTAAGCCATATAAACCCCTAAACCCTAAACACCCTAAACTGCTAGGTGCGGCACTTGATCCGAAACTTCGCCAGATCAAAGCTGCGGCCCAAGGGCGTGGCTTTCGTTTCGGGTTTAGCGTTTAGGGTTTAGGGATTGAGGGTTCAAGGGTTTAGGGTTTAAGGGTTTAGGGGCTTAGGGGTTTAAGGGATTAAGGGTTTAGGGGTTTAAGGGTTTCAGGGTTTCGGGTTGAGGGTTTCGGGTTTGGGGGTTTAGGGTTTCGGGTTGAGGCTTTCCGGGTTTAGGGTTTCAAGGATACCTCTGGGTTTGTAGCTTCCGGGCTGTATAGCCACGTTTAGTGTGTAGGATCTGTGCTGTATATCACGCATGTAACAATGTAACTGATGGTCTAGTAAAACTTATACGGCATCTGTTTCGTTTCGTAGCGTCTATGAGGGCTAAGCGGCCTTCAGCAGCACAGGGCTTGTGTGGGCAATTCGGGTCGAAAGGCCCGATCGGGCTAACGCGATTTAGGGTCTGTGTTTCAGGTTTAAGGTTTAGGGGTTTAGGGTTTAGGGTCTTCAGGGTAACACAGGGTTTGAGTAGGGTCCGTAAAGGTTTGTAGGGTTGGCGGCTTCTGAGCCTGCGGTTGAACTAGGTGTTGAAGTTGCTGGGGTCTCACACCAGGGCCCCAGGCATTGACAGATCTACAGAAGCCCCGTGTGTTAAGGCTTGTTGTAGTTCGAGTTCTACTGGAATGCCGATTACTGGCCTTATTGCTTGAGACAGGAGGTTCTACATCAATGATGCTTGCAATACCAGGTCAAGACTAGTGCCAACGACGATACGAACAGGTGTGCCAATGCCACCAATGATAGCAAGGACAACAATGAGAGTGGCACCCTAAACCCTAAACTGCACCCTAGACCCTAAACCCTAAACCACATGGAGGTGCACACAAAATTCCGTGACTCGCCAAAAACTCCGAACCTGAAGAACTGAAAAAGTCTTCGTATACATGCAACGAAAGCAACATAGGGGCCTAAGTGATTACCTATACTATTTTGGGGGTTCCTTAAAAAGATTATAGTATAATGGGCCCCGAAACCCGATTCTAATTATTAAGGCCCCTACATTAGAGCGGATCTTGATTTCTGGTTTCGGGTATACTGGTAAATCCGCAAGCCAGCCCTGATAAACCCCCCAGACCTTCAGGAGGATGCAAAGAGTAGATCCCTTAAGTTCCTGTAAAGACCCTTTAGTAGTATAGGATCCCAAATTAGTTGTTCTACTTTTTAGATCCTCCCGGGGTCTGGGTTACCATAGCAGTCGAACCCTTGGTACGCGAAGCTCGGTAGCACGTTCCAGCCCCCCTCACCCCAAGGATTTTCCGCAATCGGATGATCTTCATTCGCTCCTTGGTGGCCTTTTATAGGGTTTGTAGTGAACCCCAAAGAGTTGGGAACCGGATTAAGGACAACTAGTGCTGGGATGCCCTATACATTACTGCTCTTAAGGATTGAGGCTATTGGGTTTCCAACTTTTGGGCTTCTACTGTCCCTAAACCCTAAACCCTTGGAGATCACCGAAGTTCTTCCTTGCCGGTAATATAGGGGCCTTACTAATTAGAATAGGGGTTTGGGGTACTTGGAGGATCATGGGACTTAGTAAGTAAGGCTATAAGTCCCCTAATTGGGGTTTTAAGTACAGTTACCTTCGTTATAACCCTACTTACTAAGTCCCATGATCCTTTAAGTATACTATACAACAATTCTAAGAAGGAACCCCCCCCCCCAAAAAAAAAAAATAGGGTTGGTAATGATTTACGCCCCTACGGTACATGTTTGATGGTTCCAAGATGCCAGAGTTCGAGGGTTCAGGGGTTTTCGGTTTCAGGATTTGTGGCGTAAGGTGGGCCATTGCTGCAGGTGTGGAGCAGCAGAGCTGAGAATAGTTGTAGGGATTGGGTGTAGGGTTAAGGGGTCTAGGGTGTAGGGCTTTAGGGTTAGGCTTAGGGTGTAGCGTGTAGGATTTAGGCATCAGTAGTCGGCAATCGCCAGCTCTAAGCATCCATAGTCTTACACCCAACCTCTATAAGCCCCTAAACCCTAAACCCTAAACCCTAAACCCTAAACCCCATATATCCCTAAACGGTATAAACCCTAAACCCAAACCCCTAACGCCCCTAACGCTATTTCGCTTCAACTGCTTGATGGAGGCATGTGTGACGCCATTATTCGAGAAGCGCCTTTGCACGTCTTCTCAGCCGGGAAGCCAAGGCACTATGGATTTAGGGTTTATATAGCTGTTTGGGATTTAGAATTTAGGGGTCGAGGTTTTAGGCTTTGGAATTTTGGGGTCCAGGGTTTCGAGCTTAGTGTGTAGGGGCTGGGAGTTTCAGGTTCAGGCTTGTTTAGGAACGTTATATGGACTGCGTCAGGTTCAAGTATCCACGCTCGAGTTGGGGATTGTTTCCTTACCCTTAGCATCAAAATAGCCCAAAAGCCCTTTGCTAGGACCAGCGGCTTCATGGTTTAGGATTATAGGGGCTAGGAGCGGCTAGGACTAGGGGGTTTTAGTGGGGAGTGCTTCGGCATGTGTGATATCCCTAGTTTGTTGCTTGCTCGCCTTGTAGATCTTGATTATCGTCGGGAGCGATCTTTTCTGCACGGGGTTCAGGGTCTAAGCCCGCAACATAGGTCTATCGTTGTCTGACCAGGTAGGAACACTATAAGCTTTCTGTATAATGGCATTATCCATAGACAAACAGAAAGAACCACAAAGCCATAGGCTCTCACAACAACTTCCCAACCCTAAACCCTAAACCCTAAACCCTAAACCCTAAACCCTAAACCCCTTTTAAGGTTAGAAGTATGGGCCCCTAATATGGACCCTTAGGCCTTTCTAGGGACCTTACGGGGTCATATAGGGTAGAAAGTAGGTATATAAGGATTTCAGGGCTAAGGGCCCATACTAGGGGCCCATGGTTTCAACCTTAAATCCCACCCTAAACCCCTAAACCCCAAACCCTAAATCCTACACCCTAAACCCTCCCTGAACACCTCCCAACCCTGCCGAAAGTTGAGCATCCCAAGACTGAGGATCTGTTCATGCGGCCCATGCTGCGACTCTCCAACGATCCGGTGAAGAACGTCCGGCTCTATTGGGCTCCGATCTCAGAATTGGGGTTCTCTTTTGCTGTGCTACAGTAGGATTTTGGCTGGCAGTGTTTTGAGCTCTTGCTCTATGGTTGAGGTTTAGGGTTCAGGTTTGGGGGTTTGGGGCAGTGCTGGGTTCAGCCATCACCACCATCGTCATCATCATCATCATCATCATCATCACCATCATCACCATCATCATCATCATCGCCATCACCACCATCGCCAGCAACATCGCCTTCGGCATCATGTTCTTGATCAGTTTCTACAACCGAAGCGTTGCCACCGTCATCCTCGTCATCATCTCGCTAATGAGTATCATTGCCATGGATGTCGTTGTCGCCGTCACCATCATCATCTCCATCACCATGAGCATAAAAAGCACTGTCCTGCCGTTCATCATCTTTGCTCTTGACGTCACATTTCTCGACGTCCCCGAGATCAGCAGTAATCACAGACAAGGCACTGCTACAGTGCTACAGACACGGATGCAGAGCAACAAGCACAACAACTGAAACGCAGACAACATCCGCAAATGACAAAATCACTACCAGTTTCACCGCCGTCACCAACCTGCATCCTTATCACAGTTAGCACAATCCACATATACCATCACCTTCGACATATGTACCACCTCCACCACCAACAACATCACCGAGATCAGCGGCAGCCACGCAATAGCCTCATCGTTGTTGTTGCTTATTGCTTCCGTTGCCGTCATGGCTGCTCGTAGCATCATCTGCATGGACAACACCGACAGTTGCATAATCACCCATAACTGCGTCTTCACATCACCATCGTATCGTCATCATCATCGTCATCATTATCATCATCATCATCGTCGTCGTCGTCGTAGTCGAAGTCGTCGTTGCAAGCTTCATCATGGTGATCGTCATCACCGGCAAAACCGCTCATCATCATATGCTTCATCATCATCGCCATCACCATCATCATCAACGGCATCATCAACATCATGTTCATCTCCATCATAAGATGTTTGTCTTCTTCATTTCATCATCATCATCACCCTCATCATTATCATCATCATTTTCATCACCATACTCATCTTTATGCCAATATTGGCCATCATTTGGAACATAGTCATATGTACCTTAAGCGCCATATTCAACTTGCAGCCATCGCCTTCGGCTTCAGTCACGTTCATAGTCATCATGTTCACCATCGTCATCATCACCATCACCATCACAATCATCTTCTTCATTGGCATCACCTTCATCATCAACAACAACAGATTCTTCTTCGTCGTCGCCATCATCATCATCATCATCGGTACCATACCAACCACATTCATCATGTTGCTCGTCTTGTTTGGTTGATGTTCATCACCATCGTCATTCATTTCATGCTGTTGTTGTTGATGCTTGTGGTGACAAACATGATGGTGGTGATGATGATGATGATGACGAGGGTGATGATGGTGATGATTAGACTGTTAACGGTTGGTGGTTGATGATAATCGTCATCATCAACGTTGTCATCATCTTCATCATCGTACTCATCAGCAACATCATTGTCATGGTTTCCAGTGACGGCGGCATGGATATGCCATGGGTGGGTGGCTGGGTCGCCCCTGCGGCCGCCGTAATCCGGGGCCTTTCTCTGGAAGCCCAGGTAGTCACTGTGCTGCCACACCTCCGCAAGGTGGGTCGACTTGGCCCGGAGCTTGGTCATGAAACTGTCACGAGCATGAGGCTGGAAGAGCTTAAGACTTAGGGCTTGTTACCAAGAGGGTCCATAGATACTACTATTATGGAATTAGGTCCCCAAAGCCATAATAAGCATGGTCGTTTGGGACCTAAGTCCATACTTGTAGTCGAACCCTCTCGGTTAGGGTTTGTTCACAGCTTCCATGCTCGGAGGTGTGCAGGATCTACCTAAACCCTAAACCCTAAACCCTAAACCCTAAACCCTAAACCCTAATACATACGTACACTTTCATCCCTGGAGCCTGGTGTAGGGTTTAGGGTTTTAGGGCCTTAGGGCTTTAGGGTTTAAGGGTTTTAGGGCTTTAGGGCTTTAGGGTTTAGGGTTTTAGGGTTCAGGGCTTTAGGGTTTAGGGTTTTAGGGTTTAGGGCTTTAGGGTTTAGAGCTTCATGTCTGGACAGCTTCCATGCGGTCGTAACTCAGCAGTGAAGATGCTTTGCAAGCCAAGTCGGAAGGGGCAACGTTGTAAGGCTGAATGCCGTTGCAGTACGGAACATGGCTTCGCTGCCGAAAGACATCAGAATAGTACCCTCACAGCTACGCACATTTTGAGTATCTGCACACCTGATCAGTCCGGAATCGTGAACCTTCAAAGCCTTGTTCAGAAAATACATCCGCCCCGACCCACGAAACCAGGCTTGTACATGGCTGCATCTGGCATGCCACATCTGATCTCAAGTGCATGGCCGAAGGCTAGCCATCGTGGCTAAGGTGGAATGACAGTGAAATGAGCTTCCGGGACTATCAGTGCATCTTGATCCTTCGGCACAGGCCTCTTTGTAGGTAGGAATCGTCGTCCGACATGCCTTTCGTACGTTCTTCCGATCGCGATCGCGACTTCTTTGTGCCCGACAAGGAGCTTCGGCATTTCTGCCAGGTTCTGTCAAATTTATATCAGGAGCAGCCCAGTCATGCCGAAGTGGTCAAAGCGGTGGCAAATGACATTATTCTGCCCTTTCTTCTTGCGGTGTCCTGGCAGCGACACTCTGTGGTGGCTGCCGGAGGTCATCACACCTGTGTGGTGACAAGGAATAAGGAGCTCGTTTGCTTCGGGCACAATGACTTTGGCCAGTGTGAGGTCCCACCGCATCTTGGCCCGGTAATCTCGGTTGCAGCGGGCTCCGAACACACCTGTGTCCTCAAGGCCAATGGCGAAGTGGTGTGCTTTGGAAACAACGAGTTCGGACAGTGCGACGTGCCCTCCAACCTTGGCCCAGTCGTTGCGGTGGCAGCGGGAGGTATGCACACCTGCGCGCTGCAAACCAACGGTACCCTAATCTGCTTCGGCCAAAGCAACCTTGGGCAGTGCGACGTGCCTCCTGACCTTGGTCCAGTAGTCTCCATCGCTGCAGGCGGAGCCCACACCTGTGCTGTCACCGCCACTGGGCAGCTCGTCGCTTTCGGAGACAATGGCTTCGGCCAGCTCAATGTGCCACCGGGGCTGGGCCAAGTGACGGCCGTGGCTGCCGGAAGCCACCACACCTGTGCTCCTCGGCTTCTTTCCGGTATATTTCGTGCAGGAGTTGATAGCGTCGTAGCGCCTGCTTTCGACTGAAGTTGCCAATGCATTCTGATGTTGTAGGCTTGGCCTGAAGCTACCATTACCTACTTTCATGTGGGTTGTCCGCGCAATCCCATCTGATTACATCCCAATCTCGAATTTGTAGGAAGCCTGCAAAAAAGCTAGGTTATTATGGTATGTCAAGGGCCAGGGAAGGCCATAAACTCAACTCCGATTCCTGCAGGCCGTGACGTCATCATCGGGCCTCGTCTCCTTCGGAGGCAACATCCTCGGGCAGTGCGATTCGCCCCCGGACTTGGGCCCCGTGGTGGCCGTGGCTGCCCGGCTTCTCTACACCTGTGCCGTGCGAGCCACAGGACAGCCGGTTGGGTTAAGGTTTTAGGGTTTACGGTTTAGGGTTTAGGTTTAGGGGCTGATTCATTCTCTTTCATTGCTCCTATATTCCAGTTGATGGAAGTGACTTCACATGCGCCATCAATGCAATCATCATCACCAGGATCATCTTCAGCATGTATCCTCGTCTTCATCACCAAGCCGTCTCTTGCCCACTGCAGCTTCGGTGTCTTACAGGGCTTTGCTGCTACATCTTCGTATTCCCCACCGCCAACACCAGCCGTACCACCGCCGCAACCCCCGTCGCCAACGCCGCCGCCACCACCGCCGCCACCACCGCCACCACAACCACCACCATTACCACCGCCACCACCACCACCACTACTATGATAAGATTGTGTCTTACTGCGGTCACTCCTACGACAATCATGTCACTGGGCCTCAGGAGAATTGGTCTGCTTTGGCTGCATTGACTTCGAGGAGACAATCATTATGTTCGGACCATATCTCCCTCTTCGGATTTGTTTCCGGTTCACTCTAAACCCTAAACCCTAAACCCTAAACCCTAAACCCTAAACCCTAAACCCTAAACCCACTCTATTAGGCCTTCATCCTGAAGCCCCAGTTCGGGCCAAGCCTCTCAACATCTAGTGATCTAGTGCAAAATCGAGTGAAAAGCAGCCTAAATTCAGGTGGATCCGCGCTATTCTCCAACGTATAAGCTCAGACGATACCATAGCAAATCGTGGAATAATTAGTGGAAGTCTTTTTAGCCGGAGGCACCCTGAAGAAGAGAAAGCCCGCATCCTTGATGTCCAATACAAGAGGAACCGCAATAAGTCAAAGAGAGAGGTTATGCAGAACCCCTAAACCCTAATTAAACCTTGAACCCAAACCTAACAAGAGCTAATATAGGGGCCTAAATTAAAGTTACCGATGCTATGTTGGAGGTTCCTTAGTATAATTATAGCAGAATGTACCCAAAAACCCTATTCTAATATCAGGCCCCTAAACCCTATAAACCCTTTTAGTAGTCTTTATTAAACTATAATTATAATAAGGAGCTCCCAACACCAATTCTAATTCTTAAGGCCCCTACATTAATCACGTTTAGCATCTTCTATGGTGCTCTGGTGTTAGGACACGCACCAACCGCCCGATCTTGGGCCGATCGTGGCCGTGGCTGCCGGGACCTGTCACGTCTGCGCCGTGAAGGAGTCGGGGGAGGTGCGGCTTTCAGCGCCCTTGTAGTGTTTAGGGGTTTCGGGGTTTAGGGTTTAGGGGTTTAGGGGTTTAGGGTTTAGGGTGAGGGTTTTAGCGGTTTAGGCCTTACTCTGGGCGTGTAGAGCTTGGAATTAAGAGAGTGTAGATTGATGGGGTTGAGTACGTATAGGATATGGGCACGATGCTCAGCGGGCTGGTATATACCCATAGGCCCCACAGTAGTTTCCTTTTTGGGGTTCATATTTAGGATCCTATAAGGTAGCCCCAAAAAGGAACTACAACGGAGACTATAGGTAGTGCGTAAGTTTGGGGCGCCTTAGGTTTTTCGGGCAGGACCAAGGCGGCAGTGCCTGCAACTCTAGATCGGCTCGGTGAGCGAGTGTCGGGTTTGCGGCTTCATGTGACGATCCCTATCACCGAATTCTCCAACTACATCAATTTCTACTATCTTAGTTCTCTAATACCCAACCTCTAAACTTGTCGGGCTCTTATAATTCAGTAGTAATCTGCAAGTTTAACCTTTCATATCTCGGGCTTATTGGGGAAGTAGGCTATTCGTGGAGTCGTGCGAAGTTCGAAGGCCTTGTTCTGCGGGATCTTCGATTTTTGGGCCTGAGGTTGTAAATCCTGAACCTCTATAACTCTATACCGTGAATGCGTGCTTTTTTTATCGAATATCGAATATAGAAAATTGTAGGGACCCTACAAAAAGCAGGTTTCGCTAGTTCAGTTCATAGCAGCTATATAGTAGAGGTCATAAAGTTGGAACATGAGGTAAGGAGGATGAGTGCTGGATTCCAGTCTATTTCATCGTAACCGGGTAATGTAGGGGCCATAATAATTAGAATAGGGTTTAGGGTATAATTGTATAGTGTAATCATAATTATGAACCCCCAAAACCCTAAACTAACTAAGGCCCCTACATTATAAGGGTCATGAAGTTCCAACTTTCTGTCTTGTGGTCTGAACTGCTCGATTCGCAGCTTCTTTTTTGAAGCCAGCCAATCATCCCCAGTACTTACAAGACCCCCCGACACCGTTATAGAATCCTATAAGCTCAGGTGGTCTGCTTCGGGCACAACGACTGTGGCCAGTGTATCGCTCCCTCTGAGGGCCTCGTGGCCGACTGCGATCTTTTTGCTAAGGGTTAAACTTATGGAATCCTTAAGGGAGGGGGTTCTAAGGGGGGTACATGACCCAGTAATCCACAATTCTCCCTAGTACTAGTACTCCCTTAGGTTCCCTAAAGCTCCCGAGCCACCCTCCCTTAAGCATCCTATAATAAGCGGCTTGAGGGCTGTAGGGTCTTTTGGGGTTCAAGGCGTAGGGTTTCAGTTTTCGGGTGAGGGTTTTGGCGTCAGACGTTTGGTGTGTTTGGGCTGTCTAAAGTCTTGCTGGAATTCCACCGACTGATGTCTGCCCTGGACTCTAGACGCTAAACCCTCACAATGGAATGCGTGCTGTCGCGGCCGCCGGAATCGCGGCCGTGGGCAAGCATCGTCTTCAATAGGGTCTACATATAGTTCGTATAGCTTCCTTCACCAGTCTACTTCCTTTATGAACTATGTCAGCATAGAAACCGCGAAACCCTTGGTCTATGCATGAATGCCCGTATATATTAACCTTTAGACCGGACAGCAGATGTCAATATTTCCGGGATCCTGCCTACAGCCTCATCGCACGTTGATTGCAAGAGCATGCACTGACGGTAATCACCATCCATTATGCTGCAGGCTGCTACCGAACCGAACGTTGTAGACTTTAGCCCTAAACCCTAAACCCTAAACCCTATAGGTATCGCAACGGCAAGACGTGCCGGATGCTTGCCTCGGCCAGGAATGCAAATTTTCGCCTCGGCAGACACATTGTGCAACTTCTTTCCATGTCGAGTGCCGGAATTGGCAGCTTTCCCAAAGGACCATTGCAGGCGCATTAAAGGCTCAGCACTCCGGAGGTAGAACGAAACAGCAAGATGATTTGGAAGCTCATCCCGCAAGATCGCTTGGTCCTTTGGGTCAAAGACTGCTCTGACCTAACTTGTTGTGTGTACTTGAGCTACTGGTTGAACGGGGCCTTGGCGCAGTAAAGGGCAGATGGCAGCAAGTCGTTCATCAGGCAGCAGTACTTCGAATCGTGATGCGAAGCTGATGAATAAGTTCCACTTCTGCAAGGCCCTTCATATTCAAGGATCCGTAGTCGAATCCTCTATGATCAGCTGCGAAGCTACCGCGACGAGCTCAAGCCCCAACAACCCTCAACCTTAAGCCCAAACCTCCAACCCAAAATCTCTAAAACCCTAAACCGCAAACCCCAACCCCAAATCTCTAAAATCCTAAACCCGAAACCTCAAACCTCCAGCCGTCAATCTCTAAACCCTAAACCTCAAACCTCCAGCCGTCAATCTCTAAGCCCTATAACCTCAAACCTCCAGCCGTCAATCTCTAAGCCCTGAACCCTAAACCCCTAAACCCTAAACCCTGAACCCTGAACCCTAAACCCTAAACCCCTGAAGCCACTACGTCGAAGCCCAAAAGCTCACACCCTTACAGGCTACACGGGAGACTCCAGGGCACTCCAAAGGAGGGTTCACGGGTTTAGGGGTGTTTAGGGCTGAGGGTTCAGGGTTTAGAGTTTAGGGTTTAGGGTTTAGGGTTTGGGGTTCAGGGTTTAGGGTTTAGGGTTTGGGGTTTGGGGTTTGGGGGTTTAGGTTTCAGGGTTTTGTAGGGGTTTAGGGATTCAGGGCTTAAGGGGTTCAGGGGTTTAGGATCTAGTAATTTAGGGTTTGGGGTAATGAATGTTCACGAACCTTGTAACCACCCCTTACTCTAAGCCTTCACCCCTAAACCCAGAAGCGACCCAAAATATCAATCCTCTCATCTCAACAGCCTACTATAGGGACCTTAATAATTACCAATATATATATATATATATATTTATTTATTTATTTATTTATTTTTATTTATTATTATTTATTATTATTATTTTGTTTTTTTGGAGGGGGGGGTCCTTGCTATAATTATGTTATACT
>CAJNDV010017825.1:12689-36399 GCA_905221635.1 Symbiodinium sp. CCMP2456 | reverse complement strand
AAAGCCCTAAAAACCTAAAGCCCTAAGCCCTAAAACCCTAAAGCCTTAACACCCCAAACCCTACACCCCAAAGCCCTGAAACCCTAAACCCTAAACCAAGGCACTCGTCTGGCTTTTGGGCACGTTCCCTCTGGGGCGCCCTCTGAGTGAGGGCTGGCGCTTTGTCTTCACGGAACCTTGCTTGCAAAACTGGCCTTTGGGGGGTTTGGGGTTTAGGGTTTGTCTTCATTGAAATTGAAATCAAACAGCCGTTTTAGAACAAATGTCATGTTTTCGAGGGCTTACACATATGTGTGTATGTACATAATATATATATATATATATAGAGGTGTATATATATAGAGAGAGAGAGAGGTTTTTTTATGTCCCTCAACCAACTGTCTAAACCCAAAGTTGAGTTTATATCATAGTTTATATCCCTCGAGCCTGAACTCTAAACCCCAAAAGGAGAGTTGATATCGCTTAAGCCTGAAAACCCCTCCGCCCTCAATAGGGTTCCTGTCGCTCCTGCTCCTCCTGCTGCTCCTCCTCCTCCTCCCAAAGCCCGGACCCTGTGTCTGTGGTTTACTTAGTTCCCCAATACCCAACCTTTAAACTTTTTAGGTTCTTATATTTTAGTAGTAATCTGAAAGTTTAACCGTTTATTTCCCTGGCTTATTATTAGGGAAGGGAGTTTCGGGCTTAGGACCCTTTGCGTTCTGAGAGGTCTCGTTCTTTGCCCGCGTCGGCTTCTCGGCGGCCTGGATGCTGGGCTGCATTAAACCCCTAGAGACCCTAAACCTTAAAAGCCAAACCCTAAACGCTAAAAACCTTAAACCCCTAAACCCTAAATCCCTAAAACCTAAACCCCTAATTGTGATCCTGAGCCTCCTGCAGTTGTCCCAAAACCAGTAGTCTCGCAACCCGCAAGCCCCAAAGCCTAATGTAGGAGCTTAGATAGCGGCCAATACACTATTTTGAGGGGTTCACAGTTATAGTATAGCTACCCCAAAACGCTATTCTAAGTATTGAGGCCCCTATACCAGACCGTCACATGATGTTGTTTGAGTCGGTGTTCATGGGACATGGAAGCCCGAACCTGCTAACTGGCTTTAGAGGGTACTTCTCGGATAAGCCCTGCACCCTAGAAATCACAACACGAGCCGTTTAAGCTCCTGGCGAATCGTATAGATCCCAGCTCTCTCTCTCTCTCTCTTTCTCCTCTTTCTCTCTGTCTCTTTCCCTCTCTCTCTCTCTCTCTCTCTCTCTCCTCTCTCAATCTCTTTGTGAAAACTCTAACACAGCTCGTATCATTAGCTGCGTGAGTAAAAATCCATAAGCCAAGGCCTTTGTTCCCAGAACCCTTTGAGGGTCCTTGTACGAATTCAGGTAGTTCAGTTCTCTATCTTAGGGTCTCTTTTGGGGTCCCCAACATAGTATGGCACCCTTATGCAAAAAGGACCCTAACAGGGACCCTACTTTAGAGAACTACCCATTTAGTGTTTACGTCGACCTCACGGTACCTGTAATCGGAGCTTTTTGACGCCAAAGTATAGACACTAGGTAACTACATGGACCCTCGGGGCAAACCCCCCTAGACCCTCCATCTACCCGCTATTAGACCCCAAGTACACATTTATTGGGACCATATACCCCTACTTGGAGGATCATGGGCCTTAATAAGTAAGGTTATAAGTCCCCTAATTGGGGTTATAGGTATAGTTACCTTAGTTATAACCCTACTTACTAAGTCCCATGAGCCTTTAAGTAGTTGAGGGTAGAGGGAGGGTCCTGGTAAAGTGTCCTCCCGAAGCCAAACTCAGAGCCTGCCAGGTTTCAGTGGGGTTAGGGTTTAGGGTTTAGGGTTTAGGGTTTAGGGGCCAGGTTTCAGTAGTGAATCGGACTCAAGGAATTTTGTGGGGGTTTAGGGTTGAGGGTTTCGGGGGTTTAGGGTTTAGGGTTGGGGGGTTTAGGGTTTAGGGTTGGGTTCATTTTATAGTTTAGGCTTTGGGGGTTCAGGGTTTGGGGGTTTATGCGTAGGAGTGCACAAGGTGTACCTCGAGGTACACATGTGCGACTTGTCAACACGCCATTATGCATGTTCAACTATGTACTTTAGTTCCATCCGCCGGACCTTTCCGAACCTCTTGACTAAGCAAACTCCGCATGACTTCCCGCTGCAGGATGTTTATCACCAACTTTACGCACTCGTTACCGTGGAACGAGTTCCTGGCACAGGACCGATTTGGGAGCGACTGGTGCGTGGAACTGTAGTCCTCATATCCCTCCGTCACCTGTAGTAAACACCTCCAACCTCCACACCGGCAGCCCCAATAAACCTTCAACCCTGACTCGAAGGTAACGGTATAGTTTCCTCTTCACAACCGTTGCACCCTAAACCCTAAACCCTAAACCCCAAACCCTAACCCAAGCACAGATTTGGAGGGGCTTCTCTAAAATCTGACCTACACCAGAGGGCCTCGGGACCCCCAAGTACAGTTATAGGGTTTAGGGACCTTCATAAGCAAAGTAGCTAAGGGAGCCGTGGTCTGGAGCCTCACTGCCCCTAAACATGAGCAACGCAGAGCAGAGCATGCCTTACGCGAAGCTTGGAGAATCTGCACGGTTTCTGAATGGCTTCAACTCCTTAAAGTCGAGACTCGGACCTAGCACGTAATGCCCGGCATTGCGGCCAGTTCTACTTTAGGGTTTTCAAGGGTTTAGGGTTTAGGGTTTAGGGGCATTGCGGCCAGTTCTACCTTAGTGAAGAGGCTGCATCGCATTGCTCAGGACTCTGAGCTTGGCGGTCATGAGCTTTCGATCATGTCAGGTGGTATGTCCACTGATGCCAGATGGTGCCCTGCAGGCACTCAACGCTCTAGATGCGAAGATTGCGGGCAGAATGTGTGCCCAAGACCAAGGTCAGTTATGCGAGCCCTCTTGGGATGGAGCCCAACTCCGCTGAGGTCCATCAGCGAAGAGTTGCAGTTGATGAAGCAGCTTTGCAGCATCCGCGAGCGTGAGGTGCTGCGTCGTCGACAGCGCGTCACCGTGCAGCCGCTCGGCCGCTGCTCCAGCTGAAGTTGCTGACGAGGCTGCTGATGAGTCTGCGGTTTTTCCTGGCCTGGCTACAGCTGCAGCTGTGGAAGGAGCTCTCCTGGACTACGGTTAGTCTGTGGCGATGGAGCACATCTGGGCGGCTAACCCCTCTGTTTTTCGCAATTGTCAGTCACCTGTAATAAACACCTCCAACCTCCACACCGGCAACCCCAATAAGCCTTCAACCCTGACTCGAAGGTAACGGTATAGTGTCCTCTTCACAACCCTAAACCCTAAACCGTACTCCAAACCCTAACCCTAACCCAAGCGCAGATTTGGAGGGGCTTCTTTAAAATCTGACCTACACCAGAGGGCCTCGGGACCCCCAAGTACAGTTAGTCATAGGGTTTAGGGACCTTCAAAAAACAAAGTAGCTAGCTGCGGTGGGTTTAGGGTTCAGGGTTTAGGGACGTCGAACCTTAATATGGTTTAGGGTTAAGGGTGTAGGGTTTAGGGGTTTAGGGTTTAGGGTTTAGGGTTTAGGGGTTTAGGGTTTAGGGTTTAGGGTTTAGGGTTTAGGCTAAACCCTAAACCCATACTTAAAGCTGCGTCGAACCTTCATGTAGGAGCCCCCTCGGGGATTCGTCCAAAAAGCAGCCTTAAGTAGAGAGACCCTCCAGGCCAATAGGGTTCCTGCAAGGGGAGTGTCTTCTCTGTTGGGTTTTAGGGTTTCGGGTTTCAGGGTTTAGGGTTTCAGGGTTTAGGGTTTAGGGTTGTTTCGGGTTCAGGGTTTATGCTCCCACCTGTAAAAGGACCTGCAGAGCCATCCCCGAAACATGCAACAATCGCAGTGTACATGAGGACCCCGGCCGTACCTGGCCTGTGCTGCACAACGTCATGGCGTTGGCATGCCGGCTCAGAAAGTAGTGTAGCCGATTTAACGTGTACTATAAGGGCCAAAATAATCACCAATATTCTTTTGGAGGGTCCTTATTATGAGTATACTATAAAGGACCCCAAAATCCTATTCTAACTATTCAGGCCCCTACATGAAGGTTTGGGCTTTACGGGTTTAGGGTTTAGGGTAAGATAACAGTATAGAAGTATCCCTAAGATTCCCTGAACACTTCGCAACTCTACTATACTATATCATGCGCTGAAGCCTTATGCAAATTATGAAGGCCCCCTGCATCATTAGGGTTTAGGGGTTTACATGAATGTGCGCGCGTAGCTACGTTTGAGGCTCTAGTTTAGGCGGTCGGGCTCGGACAGTTCATCAGAACTCCAGGCCGAACCACTGCCACTCACCACTTCAAGCCCAAAACCCTGAACCTCAAACCTTACAAATCGTATAAACCTGCAGAACATAGAGTTCCGGCCACAGAGAATCCCAAAGTCAACGACAGGTTCGAGCAATGTACTTCAAGTTGCATTAAGTATCTAAACGGGTGCTTAATGGTGTACTTACGCCGTTTCCAAGAAACCCTAAACCTTTTTCGGGATTTCTGGCAGCACAGGGTTTGGGTTCAGGGCTCCACTTCGCCAGCGCTTTGACCCGAACTGCTGTCGGGCTGCACTTCAAGCAACTACAGGCCTCGGGTGCTGTTACAAGGTTCAGGGCTTAGGGTCACTGTAGCAAAGTTTTTTGCTTTTGCAGGGCATGATCGAGGTCGCTGCAGGTTTGCCCTAAGGGCGTAGGGCGCAGGTTGGGTCACAGATTGGATCTATCCAGTTTGAACTCCCAAGTGGGCTTCATCCAGGTCTTGGGTGGGAAGCACCGCTGGAACGAGATGTTGTTCCATGTTGCTGGGCCTGATTTGCCTGTGGTCCATCAGAGTTTGTGTTGGTGTCACAGCCATGCAGATGCATGCGATATGTGACTGTATACATGTATATACGTCTACATGTACAAATACGAAAAAATTATGTAATCGCGGCCGTATGCATGTAGGCAAGATTGTGTTGAATGACGGTTTGTATGTATGTATGTATGTATTTATGTATGTATGTATGTATGTATGTATGCATGTATGTATGTACGTATGGATGGATGTATGCATGGATGTATGCATGTGTGTATGCATGCATGTATGCGTGGCTTTCTGTATGTATGCTCGCATGCATGTATGTACGAGCATAAACAGATGCAGCCACACAGGTGCGCAGACATGTGTCCATACAAAAAGCCATGGCTGGGCGAGCATCTACAAAATGAGTGTGTGTGTGTGTGTGTGTGCCTGTCTACCCACCCACCCACCCAAACCCACCTACCGAGGCAGGGAGAGAGAAAGGGTGGGCAAAAGAGTCAAAACTCCCAAAACGACGTAAGCGCTCAGATCTAACGGACACTGGGAGAACTGTTTCTTTGAAGCTCCCCAGATCGCCTTTAGACCCTTGAACATTGGAACTTATCTCTGAGGATGTCCATCATGCGTTCCCTAATGCTGTGGGCACCCTGAGCCAGCGCGGTCGTTTCCATGGCTGGGTGGCTTGGCCGAGACAAGAATGGCATTGCTGAGGGTGTTATTCTCATCGCCCTGTCGTCTTCTTCAACCCTAAACCCTAAACCTACTTCTAATTACCAAGCTTGGAGAAGTAGTGTACCAAGCTGAGAAAAACTTACTTCTATTCCCTCAACCGCCATCAGCCAGAATAGTCTCAGAGTTCGCTGAGCCGTCCCAAAGCACTGACCGTTCACATAATGTAGGGGCCTACATAATTACTACCAATACTATTCTCGGGGTTCCTTATTATAATGACAGTATCATGGGCCCCGAAACCGTATTCTAATGATTAAGGCACCGATATTATACATCTTACCCTACATCCGAAACCCGGAGCCTAGAGTGTTCGGTTTGTGGAACCCTAAACCNNACCCTAAACCCTAAACCCAATCCAGGGATTAAAGATTTCAGTCACCCCCTTCTAGAACAAGCGAGTTTCAAAAGTCGGGGGATCCTGGCCCCTGAGCCACGGTTTAGGGTTTAGGGTTTAGGGTTTAGGGTTTAGGGTTTAGGGTTTAGGGTTTAGGGTTTAGGGTTTAGGGTTTAGGGTTTAGGGTTTAGGGTTTAAACCCTAAACCGTGGCTCTGAAGCAACAGGATGCTAGATGCAAGGAGTCCCCCCTAAAACAAAAGAGCACTTCACTTGGAGAACCCGTGCTTCGGGGGCGAGGGGTTTACAAAGCACTAAACCCTGGTTGGTGGGTTTAGGGTTTAGGGTTTGGGGTTTAGGGTTTAGGGTTTAGGGTGTAGGGTTTAGGGTTTGGGGTTTGGGGTTTAGGGTGTAGGGTTTAGGGTTTGGGGTTATTAGGGCTTAGGGTTTAGGGTTTGGTTGGTGGTAGGCTCTGATTCCCCAAGCCTCCAAGCGTAAGCCCTGTTCCCCAAGCCTGAAACACAGAAACCTCAAACTCCAGAGCCTAAGCCCTAAACCCTAAACCCTAAACCCCAAAACCCCAAACCCCTAAACCCTAAACCCCAAACCCTAAACCCCAAACCCTAAGAATCCCAGTCGAAGCCTTGCAGAAAATCCTTCTTAAATTATATAAGACCGTACACCAGCCAGTAAAGGAACCTTGTAGCAACCCTTAAAACGAACTTCGTAGGAGCCCTGCAAGGACCCTTGTCCCAAAAAGTATTGGGGAGACCACTGCAAGGGATCCGTCTTAACCCTAAACCCTAAACCCTAAACCCTAAAGGGTCCCTTCTTGAGAGAGTCCATGTCCCCAAGGGCCCCCAAGGTCCACCCAGTCCGAGCTCCGACCTTGAAGGCCCCTTGAAGTAGCCTTAGCCCTGAAAGATATTTGGGTTTAGGGTTTAGGGTTTAGGTTTAGGGTTTAGGGTTTAGGCCCTGGAAGATATTTGGGCAGTTCTCCAAATTAGGATTCCTTTTGGGGTCCGTGTTATCAGGGTGCCGTACTATATTGGGGAGCCAAAGAAGGACCCTAATTTAGAGAACTACCCATCTACAAAAAAATTACAAGCCCAGCGTCGCCAAGGAGAAAGTTCACGACGCCGCAGCGGAGGTTCTTCATCGCGGCCTGTGGAAGCCGAACGGCGACCTGGATAAGGGTTTCTTAGGGGCTGAGTAGGTAACCTTTAACCTTTTGGGGCTCATATAATCCTACTATAACTCAAAAGGTTAAGCTTGTTTGGGCTAAGGTACTCAGCCCCTGAGGTTTAGGACGTATGCCTATAGTCTCCGTAGTGTTCATGATATAATAAATCCTGCATGACCGTAAGAACCCAAAAGCTATGGGAATTTATGGTATATTCCTTATGATGGGCAATGCAGGATTTATATCATCAGCCGTAGTACCCAAAGGATCCTAAGTACTGTTATGGGGAGGACTCCCCCAAATCATTTTAGTAAACCCGAATAACCCTAATACAGCAACCCTGCTTTCTACATAACTTAGGACCCTTTGGGGTAGTGCGTTTTTGGGGTTTAACCAACTTCATAGACGAAGCCTCGGCTCGACCTTAAAAGGTTCCTTCGAAGAGCGTAATTTTGGCAAGTTTTCTAAATGAGGGTTTAGGGCTTCGGGTAAGAGTTTAGGGGCTTAGGGTTTGGGGTGGTGTATGGGTAGTTCTCAAAATTTTCGTCCCTTTGAGGGTCCTTTGTATAAGGGTGCCGTGCTGTATTGTTTTGGGGGACCTGAACAGTACAGCCCGAATTTAGAGAACTGCCTATAAGGGGCCTTGATTGGGATAGGGTTCCTTTACGGGCTTGGTCAGGGGTTCTACAGTACGAGATTTAGGGTTTGTTATGGGGGGCTTTTAAGATTTGAAATACGGGTTTGCAGGGTATCTTGGCATCTATATAATATGATGTTTTTACAGTCACCAAACGGGCGCACCATACATTCATATGATCAATGCTCGTGGTAATCATTCAGAGCTCTATATACCCTAAACCCTCAACCCTAAACCCCTAAACCCCAAACCCTAAACCCCAAACCCTAAACCCTAAACCCTCTGTGTGTTGTTTTCCTTGAGTTGCAATAGTTGGAGCCCGTGGCTTCAGGGTACCGGGTAGAGTTCGTTCGAGTTCGGAGATGCCGCAGGACCTTCCTTCTAACCTCAAACAGGGGTTTAGGGTTAGGGTTTAGGGTTTAGGGTTTAGGGTTACAGGGGTATATGGTCCCAAATAAAAGGGTATTTTGGGTCGAATAGGGGGGTAGATGGAGGGTCTAGGCCTGATCCATGCAAAAACCCAGGCGACGAAGAGACTCAAATGCAGAAGACACAGAAGAAGCGCTCCCTGATGATGAAGCAGGGCAAGTAAAATAGAAGGCTTCAGCAGCGCTGAGGCCACCTGCGCCCGCCGGGCAATGGTTTAAAATCTTACCTGTAGTATCGACCCTAGTGGGTTTCTTAACCGTCCTTACACCCTAGACCCAAATCTTAATCTCGAAACCGCTTAATTTAAGCGTCTAAAGCCGTTCTTTTGCATGTCACGCCCGGCCAATGTCTGGGATCTCTCTTGAACGGGCACCTGCTTGGGTGGCTGTTCCCCGCAAGTTGGCTTGTGGCTTCAGAATGTTTGAATGGACAGACAACAGCTGCACCTAGAAGGGCTGAGAATCCAAGAGTCGATGGGTTTAGGGGTTTAGGGTTTAGGGTTTAGGGGTTAGGGGTTTAGGGGTTTAGGGGTTTAGGGGTTCAGGGGTTTAGGGGTTTAGGGGTTTAGGGTTTAGGGGCCCCCGAAAGCACAATGAAGTCAATTCCCAGCCCAGCTAGGCACGCTGTGGGCAGCAACGTAACGGTCCCACAGGGTGTGCAGTTTCCGAGTTTAAGATTTCAGACGACAGCTTTAAATGAAAAAGGCTCAGGCAGTCCCGCCGCCAAGCTAAGCAGGGTTCTTACAGTGATCATCTCATGGTGATAGATGCTCGCAATCCCTTCCCTTCTTACTTTATGGCTGAACAACTCCAAAGCAATGATCTGTTGCGGGCGTCAAGGTGCCAGGTTAGTATAGGGGCCTTAATAATTAGAATAGGGTTTGGGATATATTATATTATAGTTATAATAAGGAACCCCCAAAACCCCATTTTAATTATTAAGGCCCCTGCATTATGGAGCTTGGTGTTGCCACACCCGGTTCACGACTTTGGGCTTGGGTGCGGTTGGTTCAGCGAGACCCCAGAAGATTACTGTAGGGGTCTAAGTAATTACCAATACTATTTTGGGGTTCCTTACTATAATCATAGTCATAGTATGATGGGCACCAAAACCCTATTCTAATTATTAAGGCCCTACCTAATATAGAGCCCTATCACAGATCCCTTATAGAACCCTTTAAGGATCCAAAAAGGAACCCCTATTCTAATTGTAATTATTAAGGCCCCGAAAATACCATGGAGAGGTCCATCGTCTGCTGGACGAAGCAAAGCTGCCTGAAGTCGCAGAAGACGAGCGACTTCGCGGCAGTGGCGGGGGATTAACCCTAAACCCTAAACCCTAGACCCTAACCCCACTTGCTTTGGGTGTTTTATATACTACCCAAAGGCTCGAAGGACTCATGTTTTAAGGCTTTTGGGCCCAAAGGCCGTACTATCGAATGCTTTTGGGCTATTTTGAGTCGCAGGGCTAGAGTTTACTGTTTAGCCTGGGTTTTTGGTTAATTATGTTTGGAGGGTTGCGTCAAGCTTTTGGGCCTAGACCCTAAACTCCTAAACTCCCAAACCCCGAAACCCTAAAGCCTAAACCCCTAAACCCCTAAACCCTGAACCCCTCAACCCTAAACCCCTAAACCCCTAAACCCCTAAACCCCCAGACCCTAAATCCCTACACCCTAAAACCCCTAGGGCTTTGACAGGAAATGTGTCAGGTTGAAGGAGGGCTGCTGTAGGGGCTGGGTGGGCACCCGGGGAGCCCGGTGCCAGGCTTAGAGACAGTTTGGGGCAATCTAGGTTTAGGGTTTAGGGTTTAGGGTTTTAGGGTTTAGGGTTTAGGGTAGTGCAGGTTTAGGGTTTAGGGTAGTATAGGTTTAGGGTTGAGGGTGGTTTAGGGTTCAGGGTTTAGGGTAGTATAGGTTTAGGTGTTTGGGGTTTAGGGTAGTACAGGTTCAGGGTTTAGGGTTCAGGGTAGTATAGGTTTAGGTGTTTAGGGTTTAGGGTAGTATGGATTCAGGGTTTAGGGTTCAGGGTAGTATAGGTCTAGGGTTTAGGGTTGAGGGTGGTTTAGGGTTTAGCGTTTCGGGTAGTATAGGTTTAGGTGTTTAGGGTTTAGGGTAGTATGGGTTCAGGGTTTAGGGTTCAGGGTAGTATAGGTTTAGGTGTTTTGGGTTTAGGGTAGTATGGGTTCAGGGTTTAGCGTTTCGGGTAGTATAGGTTTAGGTGTTTAGGGTTTAGGGTAGTATGGGTTCAGGGTTTAGGGCTCAGGGTAGTATAGGTTTAGGGACTAGGGTTTAGGGTTTCGGGTTTAAGGTAGGAGCTAGTAGTAGTCGCACTTATGCGTTTTGGGGTCAGGGTTGAGGGTTTAGGGTTATTCTGATTTAGATCTCACGATGACAAGGCCCAGAAAGCTGTTAGGGAGGGCCGAAACCCTAAACACCAAATCCCCAAAAGCCCCAAACCCCAAACCTCAACCCACCCCAACCCCAAACCACAAACCCCAAACCCTAAACCCAAGCAACATGTCGGGGATTTCCTCCCGGTCTTCTCCACACGCCGTGCATGTGTGAAGCTCACAGGCTGAGGGTTTCAATGCTGTGGCTAGTAAACCCTAAACCCTAAACCATAAACCCTAAACCCTAAACCATAAACCCTAAACCCTAAACCCTAAACCATAAACCCTAAACCCTAAACCCTAAACCGTGACTGCCTCAGGGTTCCATGTAGGTTCCTATAAGGGCTTTGGGTTTAGGGTTTAGGGCCGCCTTAAGGGTTCCATTTAGGTTCCTATAAGGCTTGAAGGGCTCTGTAAGGACTCTTAGGATTTAGAGTGTTTTAGCGTTGGTTTATGGAGTTGAAGGGTCAAGGATGCAGTTTTACACCCACCCCAAATTGGGGTTGAACTTCTACTTAAGATTCTCGACCCTAAATCCTGAGCCCACCAACAAAATGCTCATTCCCTGTAATACGGGCCAAGTCCTTGGACAGCGCTTGCAAGCAAGCAGCTGAGACATCGAAGCCCGACATGTCAAGCATCCAGAAAAGATGGTTTATGGTTGATTCGTAGCATGATTCTTCATCCTCACATGGGCCATGCCTTTTCCGTGTTTTTGGGGCTTAATCCCAGAAAATGATAGTATGTCCGGACACTCTGGGATTGCGGGTGTCCGCCCAGGATAGCGGCGCTGCTCGCACGCGAGGCGAAACCGGCGAAGATAGGGTTCCTGATCTATAAAAGCACTTGGGGTCACAGGCCACAGGGCCTCCAGGGTTGCCAAGGCTCAGGGTTTAGGGCTTAGGGTTCAAGGTTTAGGGTTTAGGATTTAGGGCTCAGGGTTTAGGGCTTAGGGTTCAGGGTTTAGATTTAGGGTTTAGGGCTTAGGGTTTAGGGCTTGAGGTTTGGAGTGTGGGCTTTGGGGTTTGGGAGATGGGGTTTGCTTGCGAATTTAGGTTTACCAATACTATTATGGGGGTCCGTATTTTTTATACTAATACTATAGAGGAGCCCAGATACCTGTTCTAATTATTAAGGCCCCTACACATCATACTATATATTTCGGGACTTGGGTGTAATGTTTAGCCGAGAGGCCTCATGGTTCTTCATAGTAAGAAGCTCGGGTTGCCGGGTTATGGTAATACAAGGTTTGAAGAAACTCTCACATTATTGCTTACGGTTCCTTCTGATACATATGTTCTATAACACAACCCCCAGATGATCAAACCCTAAACCCTAAACCCTAAATGGAGGCCCACAATCCTTCCTGAATCACTGAGCCCGAAAATCCGGCAGTCCGATCCCGACGAATCCGACGGCTGCGCCAGACTCGGCCAAACATGGCCCCGGATTCCCGAAGCGTGTAGAGCTAAGGGTTTAGGGTTTAGGGTGGGATTCATGCACGCTTGGGTTTTTGCAGGTTTGGGGGTTTTCAGACGTTACCAGGGTCCCGAAAGGTCCATGTCATCCATTTTGCGCCCCATGCTGTGGGTTGGCCCCGTGATTGGGGTTGTCAGCTTCGGATACCTTGAAACCTAAACCCTAAAACACAAAAACCCTAAAAACCCTAAAACCCTAAAGCCCTAAAGCCCTAAACCCTAAAACCCTAAAGAACCAAAAACACACTTAAAACCCTAAAACCCTACAGCGCTAAACCCTAAAACCCTAAACCCAAGATTCAGGGCCATGTGGGGTTTGGGGGTCTTGTTTGGGTCATTGCGGGCTTGGGGGGTTTGGGGAGACAGGCTTCAGCCAGGCATTGGGGGCTCAAGGTGTGGTAAGTGTGGTACTGGGGCTTTAGGATTTAGGCTTGACCCAAAACCCAAAACCCTAAACCCTAAACCCTAAGCCCTATACTCTGAACCCTAACAGTGGTAGTTTGGGTTTAGGGTTTAGTCTTCGGGGTTTGGTCTTTCGGGGTGGGCAGTGTAAGTTCAGGGTTGCATTCGGGTTCCGATGTTCTGAGTGTACTCTAGATAGGGTTTAGGGAGTTTAGACCTTCTGGCTCTTAATGTTCTGCTCTTTGTAAGTGGAAGCGTCGAAAAATGGCTCTTTGCTTAGTGGGTGAGTAGGTAATCTTTACCTTTTTGGGGTTTATATAATCCTACCATCATTGAAAAGGGTTAACCTTTTTTGGGCTAGGGCACTCAGCCCCTAAGTTTGCCCTAAACCCTAAACCCTAAACCCATTGGCAGTGCGTTCTGAGGCGATCTCGTGGCTGGGAAGGAGGGCGGCACGGGAAACAGCACAGAGCCCAGCAGTTCTGAGTGAGGGTTTAGGGTTTAGGGAGCCATTGAGGCGAACAACGGCTTGGGTTTAGGGCCTATAATTAAGGGGGTGTAGGGTTATAGGGTTCAGGGCCTAAGGTTTGGGGCTCAGGGATTTAAGGTCTACAGGGTTTTAGGGGCAAAGGTTTTGGGGCTCGGTGCTGCTTGTGCTTGTCATCCAGCGCATTCAAGGATGGTTCTCTAAATTAGGGTCCCTGTTTAGTCTAAGACATTTTCAGGTGGGTAGTTACCGTTATAGGAGCCTTGTAGAAGGTCTATATAACTTATAGAAGCCTTATTGAAGCCCTATATACCCTAAACCCTGAGGGTACACACGTAGAAGAGATATTGGGGCTTTTGGAGGGGCCGAAATCTCCAGCAAAATTACTCCCCTGTAAAAAGTCCCGAAAGAATTAATTCTGGTATCATGCCTCCCAGAACAATATTCTAAATCACGAAGGCCCCTGGATTATATGTTTCGGGAATCTGTATACGAGGATCCTCACCCGATCTTGGTTCAGCTGCGACGCCCACGTCGTCATGTCGTAGATCCGTCGTCCCTGAACTACCGGACCTATATCGGTACCCTAAACTCCCAAACCTTCCATGAAGCCTTAAGCCCTAAACCTATCTAAACCCCTAAACCCTAAACCCCTAAACCCCTAAACCCTAAACCCCTAAACCCTAAACCTCTAAACCCAAAGCCCTAATGAGGTCTGGCAGCCGATATTCTAGCAGCCCGGTTCGAGTGTAAGCCGCGACAGAGGTTGGCTTAGACCTTTGACCGTGCCCGCACCGCGCCCTAAACTACCAGATTTAACTACGTCCCCTTCAAGAGTAAGCCTAAATCCTAGCCCACTCAGGCTCGGAATGCAGTGAGGTGTGGCTCCGAGTTGTTCAGTGCGGTTGAAGAGGGGAGTTGAGAAGCTCCTTAGCATTGCTTGTTTAGATGGGTAGTTTCGCAAAGTTCTGGTCTGCTTATGCTGCTGTTGCAACGCTGGTGTTGCAGCTGCAGGTGCTGTTGTCGCTGTTGTCGCTGTTGTCGCTGCTGCTGCTGTTGCTGTTGCTGTTGCTGCTGCTGCTGGTGTTGTTGCGGCTGCTGCTGCTGGGCGTGGGCGTCGTGGCGGTGACGGCGGCGGCGGTGGCGGTGGCGGTGGGTTGGATTATGTTGATTGTTGATGTTGGGTTTCAAGTTGCGGTATTGGGGCCCACATGTTTCACGGATGCTGAGCCTCAGGCTTTGTTTTGCAGATGTGGAGTGCGTCATTGCATCAGATTGTTTTGCGAAATATCCATCCCAACATAGCCAGCTGCACACCCCCGCTGTAAGCCTGAAAGAAGGCAGGACCCTCATGTCAAAACCAGAATCCCTCTACTACACGCTCCAGCCCCAAATCTACACCCTAAGCACTTAACCCGACCATACTGCAACACGAAGGGGCCAGTATCTACATCCTGGAACAACGCCTGCAGCGAGATGGAAGACGCCAACAGTTTCATTAACAAACCAATTTGGAGTCTGGGTCTTGGGTTCTCAAGCCCTAGGCCCTAAACCCCAAACCCTACTCTGGGTTTAGGGTTTAGGGTTACTTACAATCCTAGACCCTGAACCCTACGTTTAAATGCCTCAGGACTTCTCGAAAGTCGATGCAGAGTTCGAGGAGGAGCGGAGTGAGCCCAAAGAGGCCTCTCAGCCGCAAAAAGCAACAGCAACGGCGGGATTGTGTTCAGGGGCTTAATTATTCTTAATTAGGGCTTAGACGGTTTAGGGTTTGGGGTCTAGGGTTTGCTTCGATGTCTTCAAATAATTAATATGAAGGTTTTGGAATGTTCTAAAAGGGTTTTGTGGTTTAGGGTTCAATTTTCATCAATGCAGTGCGTGTATACTAGCTACTACGATGCAAGAAAGAAATGCCGGGCAGAGTGTTGAAGCAAACTTGCTTGCAACTGGTAAACCGGCTGCGCAAGCACAGAAAGCCTAAACCCTTCAACGTAACCTCTAAGTCCCTAAACTAAACCCTAAGCCCTTTCAGCGCAATCCAGCTTGGTGACAACACTCTGGGGCTCTTTTGGGGTTTAGGGTTGCGGGTTTAGGGTTTCGGGTTTAGGGTTTAGGGTTGCGGGTTTGGGGTTTCGAGTGAACGGTCCTCAACATCTTGTGATAATCCTTGGCAGATCTTGGCAGCCGTATACAACAGGATGCAACCCGTGATGGTTGTTTGTATGATTCGAGGTCCCCGTCAAGACCCTCTCGACTCCAGCATCCCAGACCCTATGATACCGCACAAGAGATTCGGGTTTAGGTTTGAGGGTTTAGGGTTTAAAGAACGCTCTGACTGAACTGTACAATGCCGCAGTCTAGCAGTGTCCATATACCTCCACACGTAGTTCCATTTGTTGGTGCCCTGTTCTTTCTCATAGGAGCCTAACAGTAGAATAGGTTTATGCAGCTATTCCCTAAACCCTACATCGCACGCCATCCTAAATCTCTTAACCTCTAAGTCCCCCAAAAGCTTAAACCCCTGAAGCCCTAAACCACTAACCCCCCAAAGGACTTTGCCTGAAAACGTCTGACGATTCATAAGCTCTTGGCTTCCACACCCCACTACAAACGGAATGGGACTACGACCTCAACGACTCTGCGTCTTCCATAGGTTTAGAGTTTAGGGCTTGGGGGTGGTCCCAAACCCTAAGCCCTACAACATGGTTTAGGGCCAAGTTTAGGGTATCGAAATTTGGTGCTTTTCTCGGGGATTTAGGCGGGCGTGGCAACCCCCAAGCGCTGAGTGTTGGAGTACTTAGTTCAATCCCAAAAAGTGTAACTTTTCGGCTGGATATCTAAACCTTACACCCCAAACCCTTTAAACTCTAAGCTCTCTCTATGTTCTATCTAAACCTTAAGCCCTAAACCATACAAGCCCTAGACTCTCTATGTCCCACGGTGACTTCGAGGCACCGCCCGCCACACGCAAGGATGAGCCGGACCCTGAACTTGCCAAAAGGGTTTAGGGTTTAGGCTTGTTTAGGGCTTTTTGGGGGGGCTTATGTAGGGTTTTTAAGTATTTTCTTAGGGCTTTTTTTAGGTCATATGTGGGGCTTGTTTAGGGTTTCCCTAAACCCGAAACCCTAAACCGCATTTAAGGCTTGTTTAGGTCATATAGGTAATATAGGCTTATAGGGCTTTATGCGGCTTCTGGGGTTTAGGGTCTAGGCTTGAAAACAGAGAGGTTGCATAGGCGTGCAAAAGGGCTTAGCAGTAGAGTAGGTGACCTTGCAGCCCCAAGGTCAATCGGTTAAGTTTTACTTCCCCAACTAGGAAGGGATTCTAAACCCTAAACCCTATCAAACTGGACACTCGGAAGGGATTTGTAGGGCTTTCTGGATCCACTGTTTGTATTTGGGCCTAAGGGTCCACGCGCCCCCAGTAACGTACTCGGGCTGAGTCGGGATTGTCGCTTTAAGGTTTAGGGATTTGAGGTTTAGGGTCCATAGGGCTTATGCAGCGGCAGAGATCGGGGAAGAACTAACTAGTAAGTATGTGGGTCGTTGGGGTTTGGGTGTCAGCGTTTACGCTGTAGGGTTTGCATGAGTTTTGTTTGGGGCGTAGGACGTAGGAATGAATCCAAAGGGTCCTAGGTATTGTTACGGGGATACTTCCGAAAAAACCATGACAGAAATTCCTAGTATAGAACAGAACCCTACATTTCTCCCAAGTAGGTAATTAATTTGGAACTTTTACAGGGATCCTTTGGCTTCAGGATTCTAGCGGTACTAAACAGTAAAACCCTAAATCCTAAAACCCCTAATTTCTCAAAAGGCAGTCCCAAAGCCTGGCAATTTGGGGAATCCGACCTCCGACTGTATCGTATACTACACGTCGAAGAAGATGTCCATTAACTGAAGAATTTTGTGATTGTTGTGATTGTGCTGACCGGATTTCAGATAGTTTAGTAAACCCTAAACCCTAAACCCTAAGCCCTAGAGTTTCAGGCTTCGCCGGTGCACTCAGACCGCAAGCCCACGTTTTGTGTGCTGTTGAGACCTGGTCCGGCCTTTATGGGCGCTTCATACGGCTTCCCAGCCTTTCCTGGCCGAAAAATTCACTGCTGATAATCCTGGTGTACGCGTGTAAATTAAAAGCACAAGAGTATTTATAGAAGACTTAGAAGATATATTCCCGACCCGCATATTGTAAGAGCTTCATTGATGAGTTATGGCTCTCCTTCTTTGTCCACGGCCAGTATTTAGTACTCACCCTAAACTCCAAACCCTAAACCCCAAACCCTAAACCCTAAACCTCCAACCGACCCCTGCCCGAACGAATCACGCCCTCCTTCACTATAGAAGCCAACGCTAATGCTCTAAGGACTCTAAAGGCCATACCTACACCCTATATGTTATATTGGTAGTTGTCTAAATTAGGGTCCCTTTTTAGGTCCTTTTTATAAGGGTGCCGCACTATATTGGGGACCCACAAAGGGACCCTAATTTAGAGAACTACCCATATGGCTTTTGGGCAATTTTGAGCCTTAATGCAAGGCGCTCCCTCAGCACCTTAGAAAACCTGAGTAGATACCCTGAGTGTTTTGTGCCCTAGGCCTACGGAGGCTGCCCCACAAAAAGCGGAGGCTCGGGAGATCAGTCCTTCCATTTGAGCTTCCTGGCTCTACCATGCTCTACCTCGGAACTGTTTAGGGTTTAGGGCTTCGTTTTTTGGGTTTAGGGCTGTGGGATTGTAGGCCAGAGGTCGGCAGAAGCCCAAGCCAGTGACGCAAAGCCCAAGACCTTGAACCCCAAACCCTACAGTTCTTAAACCCGGCCAGGGCTGTCCAAAATTCTTACATACCCCCACCTAACCTTGCAGACCACTTTCGAGCCACTTTGCATCCATGGTTTTGGTGGAGGGTTTTAGGTTCGGTGGACAGCCCTACGAATCCCTGCTGAGTGTCGAGTTTGATAGGGTTTAGGGCTTACGGTTTAGAATCCCTTCTTAGTTGGGGACGTAAAACTTAACCGATTTACCTTGGGGCTGCAAGGTCACCTGCTATACTATACCCCCAACTACCCTCAATCATACACTAAGTTAAATACATCTAAATACCCGACCCAACGCTTAAGACAACGAGGGCACCATCAAGTTCCTCCTAAACCCTATAAAGCTTTTTTTTAGGGGCCAAAATAATTACCAATACGATTCTGGGCGGGCTCCTTAAGTAGTATAACCATAGCACAACAAATAGACCCCAAAACCCTACTTGGAGGATCATGGGACTGAGTAAGTAAGGTGAAAAGTCGCCTAATTGGGGCTGTTAAGGAGAGTTACCTTGGGGGTTATAACCCTACTTACTAAGTCCCATGATCCTTTAAGTATTCTAACTCTTAAGGCTCCTATAGGTAAACCCCTCGAGCCCTCATCTCCCATGGTTCTACCCTCTTGGCCCACAAAGCCCTATGACTCGAAGGTTAGAAGTATGGGCCCCTGATATGGACCCTTAGGCCTGTCTAGGGACCCTTAAGGGTACGTATAGGGTATATAGTAGGTATATAAGGATCCCAGCCTTCAGGGCCCATACTAGGGGGCCCATGGGTTCAACCTTAGAATGCAGGGTACCTTGCGGGGTGCAGTCCGCAGGAGTCTGCTCTTCCTTTGCCCGCCTCGTCCTGCACTGAGCTGCAGAGACGTGGGTTCCCTCGAGCTTTTTTTGCGACTTTACCTACCAGAACCTGTTTTTGTAGGGCCTTGCTACATATCTTATGCATATCTCAAAGATATTGCGACCCTAGCAATACAGTACGTCATGGTAGTCTTACTAAGGTAGGGTTTGGTGTTGAGGGCTTTTGGGGTTGAGGGCCTATTTTGGGGTGTTTCGGGCTGAAGGGGTTTCTGGTAGGGTTCAGGGCTTTCACTGTTGGTGGGTGAAAGGTGTCGGGCTTAACTTTAAGGCTGAGGGTTTAGGGGGGAGTGTTACAAGAGTCAGGTCCGAGGTTGGGGGATACGGTTTAGGGTTTAGGTTGTAGGGGTTTAGGGTTGAGAAACCCACGATTGCTTCGGCTGGAAAACGTGATGTTCTTCGTGCCCCGAGACAGAAGAAGTCCAGGCTACTGCTTCCGACCAGGAACCCTATAAGTCAGCCTTGAGCTCTAAACCCACGATGATGTGGATGACACCGAAGGGGAAGGGGAGGCCAATTCGCTCTCTGGTCAGAGCCCGCGGTCTGTCTGCATGTGCTCAAAGCTGCGTAGAGGTTGCTAGCGGAGGAGTCGGTGACTGCTTTTTTCAGAAGTATGGCTGTTCATGACATGGGGTGTAAATCCAGTTTCTTCGGAGAGGGCGAAGGCTCTCGGAGCCTGGCTGCGAACGCAGGCTGCTTTGCCGGTTCACAGGCACGACGATCGGTTGAAGCCCTTTTCAAAGGCAAGGTCCCGTGCAATAACTGGCTGCGCGATATTGCCAAAATCACTAGATGGGCGGAGGGTGCGATTATCCAGGCGACAGCATGCCTGTTGCGGTCTGGCGCTGCGTGGCTTGTAGCGAAACCCTGAAGTCAAGGAATGGGCGAGACATGTGCTGGCTGCGCGGTTCAAGGACCAAGGGCAAGCAGCCTGCTATGGTGATCCTTCGTGAAGGTCATTACACGGCGTTAGTCCCTCCAGGTTCCTAAACCCTAAACTCTAAACCCGAAACCCTAAACCCTAAACTCTAAACTCTAGACTCAAAACCCTAAACCCTAAACTCTGAATTCTAACCCTAAACTTAAACCCTAAACCCTAAACTCTAAACCCTAAACCCTAAACTCTAAACCCTAAACCCTAAACCCTAAACTCTAAACCCAAACCTAAACCCTCAACCCTAAGCCCTAAACCCTAAGCCGGGCCACCGGGTTCTATAAATGCAGGCTCCTCTGGGGTTCTTTCGTCGGGTCCCCTTTAGGGTTTCCTTTCAGTCTCCTTAGTTTAAAGGAAACTACAGGTGGGGAGTTTAGGGTATATAGGGCTTCTATAAGGCTTCTATAAGGTATATAGACCTTCTATAAGGCTCCTATAACGGTAACTACCCGCCGGAAAATGTCCTAGAGTAGTTCCCCAATACCGAACCTTTGAACTTGTTGGGTTGTTATAACTTAACAGTAATCTGAAAGTTTAACCATCTATTTCCCTGGCTTGTTGGGGCAGTAAGGTCTCCCTCCAAGGTTGAATGGTTTCAGGATCTAGGTGTTTGGTCCGAGAGGTGCTTCAGCTGTTGGGCGTCACGTCTCTGGCTTGTATAGGGTTGAGTGGCTTCAGGTTTTAAGGTTTAACCCTAAACCCGAAACCCGAAGCCGTTCATATAATGGTTCTTATGTTTAGGGTAGGGCTTGGCCTAAACCCAGCAACTGCAGCTTCGAACTTGTCAGACAAGGCTGGCTGCTTGCAGGGGCCAACTACAAATGCCCAGATTTCGTGTACACATTCCGTGAGAGCCCAATACAGCCTAATTCAGGAATATAGCTTAAATTATAAGGAGGCTTCATATTAAGATGTATAGCTATATTCCTTATTTAAGGGGTATTGGGCTCTCTGGGTGTGTACACACCCTACTTGTCGGGGGCTCTTTCGAGATCACCTTCAAGATCCGCCTGAAGCCGAGAAAGCCTTAAGCTCCATAGCCTTAACTACTCAAAACCCTAAACCCTATGAACCCTAAACCCTACAAACCCTAAACCCGACATCCCAAAGCTTAAACCCTAAACCCAAATCCCAGGAGCGTTCATTCCGAAACCCCCCTGCCCGGTCCGGTGACAAGACAGGTCCAGCATGGCGCGACAGACATCGCCGTCGTTATCGGCACAGGTTTCGGGGAGTTTGGGATACAGTTCAGGGTTCAGGGAATCATCGTGGCGGTTGCATGTCATGCACTTGCACGGCTTACATACCTTAGGGTTTTGGTCGCCTCTAGGATTCCTGTTTTAGGAAGCCATGGAACCGAAGCCTTTTTGGGCTTGGGGCTGCAGAGACAGCCCAGCCCTCTACAGCCCGTAGCTCCACAGTAGAGTGTGGGGTAATGCATTGTCTGTCACTGTCTGCATTCTAGTGTTTTCATGACATACATACAAAGCTCGTTGATTCTCAGCAAAGGGTTTTTCGGGTTAGGGATGGAGGGGGCCTCAATAATTCGATTGGAGTTCTGGGAGTACATGTTGTAGTACATCTCCAATGAATGATTAACCCTAAATACAGCATCTATGCTTTTGTTCCGTGGGGTTCTAGGACATCGTTTTGGCATTTGCAGCAGGCCCATGCTTTTTGCGAAAGGACCCGTAGTATTTGGGTTTTCTGACTTTAGATCTTAGGGTCTTGGGGAATTACCCTAGTAGCGCAAGTATCTATCAACCCTAGAAACCCTAAACCCTAAGTCTAGGGTTAAGGGTGTGGTTGTTTAGGGGTCTAGGGTTGGGTTTTGGGGGTTTAGGGGTTTAGGGTTCAGGTTTTGGGGTTTAGTCCAGGAGCAGGCCCTCAAACAGCATGCCTTAACCTCCAGCCCCAAGCCTGACAAAGCAGTATGTGTGGGTCAACCTGTGTAGGTTCTAACCTTCAAAATACAAGGCCCGAAACCCGAAACCCTACTTTAGTGAAAGGGCTTTAGATTCACAGGTTAATGGCCACCTAAACCCTAAACCCTAAACCCCTAATAGTACCCTTATAGTACCCTCAGAGCGCTTTTATGGTCGTAGAAACCGAGTTTCGACTCCGGAAAGCCGCCTTCTACAGTGCCAGGTCCTCTCAAAAGGAGGGTTTAGGAGTTTAGGGTTTAGGGTTTAGGGCTTAGGGGCTTAGGGGATTAGGGTTTAGGGTTTAGGGGATTAGGGTTTAGGGTTTAGGGTTTCCAAACAAACCTACAGCAACCCTTCAAAAGAACCTAGAGCCCTAGCCCTTAAGACTCTTAATATAGGGGCCTTAATCATAATTGCCTGTATTATATTGGGGGGTTCCTTATTATACCTATATAGCATAAGATACCGCAAAGCCCTATTCTAAGTATTACCTACATTACATGGCCTAAACCCTAAACCCCAAAGCATAAACCTTAGACCTTAAACCCTAAACCTTAAACCCCAAACCATAAACCTTAAACCCTAAACCCTAAACCCCAATGCATAAACCTTAAACCCTAAACCCTAAACCCTAAACCCCAAACCATAAACCTTAAACCCTAAACCCTGAACCTTAAACCCTAAACCGTAAACCCCAAACCATAAACCTCATACCCTAAACCCTAGACCCTAAACCCCAAAGCATAAACCCTAAACCCCAAACCCTAAACCCTAAACCCCAAAGCATAAACCCTAAACCCCAAACCCTAAACCCTAAACCCCAAACCCTAAACCCCAAACCATAAACCTTAAACCCTAAACCCCAAACCCCAAACCCTAAACCCTAAACCGGCTGTGAGGTCAAGGTCGCCTCTCCTGTCTTAGGGCCAGCGGCATCTCCAGAAGCTTGGCAGTTGCAGTTTAAGGCTTCACGGTTTAGGGCTTAGGGTTTAAGGCGGTTTGGGTTTAGGGTTTAGGGCTAAGGGCTAAAGGCAGTTTGGGTTTAGAGGGCGTAGGGCTTTGGGCTTTGGGTTTAGGGTTTACGGTTTAAGGGCTTAGGGCTTTGGGTTTAGGGTTTAGGGCTTTTGGATTTAGGTTTAGTGTTTGGGGCTTAGGGTTTAGGGTTGGGGGGTGCTTTCATAGTTTTCAGGTTTAGGGTTTCAGGGCTCTTCGGGTTTGGGGATTCAGGGTTTTAGGGCTTGGGGCTTTCAGGGTTTAGGGTTTCCAGGTTTTTGGGCTTTGGGCCTTCAGAGTTCAGGGTTTTCAGGTTTAGCTTTAGTTTGGGTTTTCAGGTTTGGGGGTTTAGGTTTGTGGGGTTGTGGGGTTTCGGGCTTTGTGCTTATGGTCTTCAGGTTTAGGGTTGCAGCAGGGTTTAGGTCTTCAGGGGTTTTACAGGGTTTAGGGTTTGAGGGTTTAGGGCGTTTGGGGTCAGGTTTTCTGAAAGTCCGGGTTGTAAAGGCTTTCACAGGATTTCAGTGGGGTGTCACAAAGCAAAGAGTTTCTGGGGTAGGGGGTCTAGCTTTGTCAGAGTTCTATGGGGGGGGTCACGTAACGTTGATTCAGAGTCCTCGTGGGCGGTCGCTATGTTAAGAACTCGGCTATGTAGGGTCTCGGCTTCCTCAAGTAGGCCTTAAACCCTAAACCCCAAACCCTAAGGGTCTAGCGGGCATCAGCGTCGTGGGCCCCGTCCGTTCGCAGCGGAAGCGGCCAGGCAAGCAGCATCTGGCCAAGCTAGGCTTGCCAAAATAGTATTGGTAATTATCTAGGCCCCTACATTACCTATTGTTTCCATTGTAGTTCCTTTTGGGGGTTACCTTATAGGACCCTCTTTATGGAACTTGGTTAAACCACTTAAGAGGAACTACAACGGAGACCATAGGTAGAAGCCATAAAGTTTGAACATTTCAGTCCCTCAAGCCTTATTATTAGAGTAAAGTACAAGGGATCCTAGTACAACAAATCCTAAACCCATCTTCCAACTTTCTGGGGTTCAGGATAGTATATAGACTATAAGATCCCTTGTACTTTACTCTAATAAGGGCTTGAGGTCTAGGACATTTTCAGGTGGGGAGTTACCGTTATAGGAGCCTTAAAGAAGCCCTATATACCCTAAACTCCCCACCCTAAACCCTAAACCCTAAACCCTAAACCCTAAACCCTAAACACCCTAAACCCTAAACCATATATACCCTAAACCCTAAACCCCAAACCCTAAACTCCCCACCTGCAGTTTCCTTTAACATGGA
>CAJNDV010017814.1:43306-57926 GCA_905221635.1 Symbiodinium sp. CCMP2456 | reverse complement strand
TTTAGGGTTTAGAGTGTAGGAGTTTAAGGTTTAGGGTTTAGGGTTTAGGGTTTAGGGTCTAGGGTTTAGGGTTTGGGGTTTAGAGTGTAGGAGTTTAAGGTTTAGGGTTTTAGGTTTAGTTAAAGTATCACGGGTTGCTGCTTTTAGTGTAGGGTTTCTACAGATGTGTAGGGTATCTGGGTTGCTACAGGGGTTACCTCTGAGATCCTGCGTGGTGTTTTAGGGCTTCAGGTAGGGGCTTTTTAAGAACCAGGACCCTAAACCGTTTATTTTGTGGGCCTGAGGGGTTTAGGGATCTAAGGCTTTAGGGGTTTGGGTTTAGAGGTGTTCAGTGGCTAAGGGGATACTGGGAGTCTTGGGGGGGCGTGGTCAGTGGTTAATTTCTAGGCGTATAAGTACCATCACCTCAATTAATTAGGATCCCTTTTTAAGGTACTTACAAGTCTACTTACTACCTACTTACTAAGTCCCCAAGACCCTCCAAGTAGGGAGTTAAGGGGTGTCGAGATTCAGGATTTGAGGTTTCGAGTCCACAGCGATTTGGGCTTTGGGTGTCAAGCCGTTCTAGGCCTCGGGGCTAACGTGCTATGGGGGTTCCAGACAAACTCTAAACCCTAAACGCTAAACCCAGACCCTAAACCCTAAACCCTGAACCCTAAACCCAAAACCCCAAACCCTTAAACCCGGGTTAAGGAAGGCCTACTGTAGGGGGGCGGGGCAGGGTTGACAAGTCGAGCGTCGGTCGCCATGGATTATGAGATCGGGTCTGGGGTGGTTCAGGGTTTATGGTCTTGAGTTTAGGGTTTCGGGCTTTAGGGTTTAGTTCATGTAGGCAAAACACCAGCTGCTGAAGCCGTCCATTGGCACAGCCTCAACTCCAACTCTGAACTTGCAACCCGCAAGTTGTGAACCCACCTTAAATGCTAAATCCACCACCCCAAACCCTAAACCCAAAGCCCCAAACCCCACAGCCCTAGCAACACCGAACCCCTAAACATCCGCGATGTTTTATACAGCTTTGATCATAAGGACCCTTACAGGCGGGCAGGGGGGAGGGGGTACCCGTAGTAAGGACCTAATAAGCCATGTGTAAGGAAGTATAGTCCCCTACCCCTTTAGGGTTTAGGGTTTAGGGTTTAGGGTGTTGGGTTTAGGGTTTAGGGTTTAGGGTGTAAATAAGACCTGATGAAATCATCTACAACCCTTCCTAGCGCCTTAAGCACCCCCAAACCAACCTTTTCAAGAGGATCTCACAGGAAGACTTTAAAGCCCCAAATCAACGCCTCCCGAATTCCCTAAACCCCAAAACCCAAGACCCAAAACCCTAAACCCCTAAACCCCGAAACCCTAAACCCTAAATGTCTTGCCCCGAGTTGGTCCAGCTCATGGCCTCTACTGGAAATCCTCGAGGCTGCTTGGAGCACCAGACTTGAAAGCATAATATTTAGGGTTTTAGGGTTTATTGTTTACGGGGGTAGGGCCGGTCACTTCCCTACATAGGGATTATTAGGTCCTTATTACGGGTACCCCCTCCCCCCTACCCCCCTGTAAGGGTCCTTATGATCAAAGCTGTCTAAAACATCGCGTATGTTTAAGGGCTCAGTGCTTTTAGGGCTTTGGGGTTTAGGCTTCAGGGCTTTAGGGTTTATGATTTCGGGTTCGGGTGTTTTGTGAGGGCTCTTTTGCTTCTGCCCGGTCGGCGTCTGTGCGGTTTCAGGGTTTAAAGGCAGTCTTGGGTTGAGGGTTCCATGGGTTTCCCTAAACCCTGAAGCCCAAACCCTCAGCCCTGACACTAGCAAACCCCTAGGCCTCATGAAAGAGAGAGGTGCGAAAAAGGTCCTTAAGTGTACCCAGAAACCTCATCAACAGCAGCCCCGTCAAGCGCAGCACGTAGCCTATAGGGGCCAGGGTTAATACCGAAACTTGAACCATAAACCTTGCAAACCCTCCCTGGGGGGAAAAAGCTAGGGTTTAGGTTTGAGGGGTTTAGGGTTTAGGGCGATTTAGGGTCTTGGCACTGAAATGTAGCTTCTAGGAGCTTCGTGGTGGTCTGCAATAGAGAAGCCTGAGATGCCTGAGGATTTAGTACTACGAGTCTTGAGGGCTGCTTGTTACAACTTTTTTTGTTCAACTTAGCCGAAAACGAAAACCCTAGTATCAATATTGAGGGCTCTGCCTCACTTTACATCATGTACTGTGCCGGAAATCCTAGTCTAATTATGGAACCCAAACCCTAAATCCTAAACCCTAAACCCTAAATCCTAAACCCTAAACCCTAAACCCTAAACCCTAAACCCAAACCCTGTACTCAAAGTCCAAAGCCCTTTGACCGGGTTTAGGTAAACCCTAGGATTTGAAGGTATTTAGGGTCACAGGCCCCATACCTTTAAATCCTAGGGTTCAGTTTAGGGTTTAAGGTTTAGGGTTTAGGGTTTAGGGGTTAAAGGTTTAGGGAGAAGGGAGTTTAGGGCGTAGGTAATTCATTCTTACATATAGTCTCCATTGTAGTTCCTTCTTTGGTTTACTCCAATATGTTTAGGATCCTATAAGGAAACCCCAAAAGGAACTACAATGGCCTAAAATTTGCGAGGGATCCTTGTAAGATATGGAACAAGTAATTAGGAAGGTTCGGGTGTGTCTGCGAGCAAAGGTTGAAGATGGCAATTGGTGGTGAGTAAGTACACAGACTCGCTCATGCGCACATGTATAGTCAAGAGTTGACAACTGTGCATACCCATGCCTACATACAAGCAGCTTGACTGGCTAACACGGTCATTCAGCTACGCATGCGCATGTGCACATGACAGTGTGCACGAACGGAGACATGCGTTTCTCTCGCTGCATGTCTCCGCCATACATGAGCACAGACCTGCATGCGCGAAGCGCACAACTTATTCCAGGTGTTCATGCCCTGGCGGCAACGCGTAGTCCTGCTCCAGTCCGTGCAGGGTGTTGACCAGGACTCACTGCCCGAGTTCTGGATTTTCTGTTTTGTTTTTGCTATATTTAACGAATGTATGGGGTTGTCGGGTTTAGGGATAACCAGTGCTTAAGATACATGCACTCAGCCTTTAATATACAAAACCCTTAAACCGCTGCACTGGTGGTTGAACCACTCGAAGCCCCAAGCCCCAGACCCTACAGCCCTTAGATGCCAGTCCTCTTTGCGCGATAAGCGCCCCAAAAGCCTGCGCTTCACTGTGAATGAGATAATATGGGGAAAAAGGGGATACTATTACTGTATACCATCATAATTAGAAGCTGAACCTTGTTTGGGCTAGGCTTCTCAGAGGCTACCCTTTCTAAATTAGGTAAATGAGACCACTCGGACGAGCCAGACCAAATACCTAGGGCTTCCGACTATGAAAAGCCAAAGATGGCTTTAGGGTTCAGGGTTCGGGTTTGGGGATTACTTGGGTGCCCTCGAGAGAAAGCGGGCCGCTCGGGCAAAATCTCGATGTTGGTGGAAAATGCGACGACGCTGCATAGCAAGAACCACAGAATCGCTTCGTGCACCGACCTGGCGCCTACTGCCTCTTATTGCACTGGATACCCCTATCATGGTATCGCCTTGTTTATGTAAAAGCTTTGGGTGAAGTCCCGAAGCAGCCTTATCAGAGCCCTGCCCACGACTCCAACGCCCCTTGGACTTCGTCCAGGGTCCAGGTTCAAGGATCCCCCAGATTATTCTATCGGGATGCACCGGGTTGGGAGGGCACCTCAGCGCGCACCACAACGCACCTCTCGCGTGGTGGTGTGCGCAGAGCATCGACGCGCGCCGACAGCCTAAACCCTAAACCCTACATCCCTAAACCTCCAAACCCCGAAACTCTAACGCTCCAGACTCTAAACCCCCAAGCCCCAAGCCCTAAACCCTAAACCCTGACCACGATTGCACTTAAAAAAACCCTGACCGGTGAGGAGAAGGAGTGCTTCCATGTGGGAGGAAGCTCACCGCTGGCCCCGGCACCCAAGCCCGCACAGGACACGGCACGAAGCTGCCGCGGCTTGGCTTCCCTAAACCCTAAACCCTGAAACCCTAAGCCCTATAACTGCGGTTTAGTATTAGGGTTTAGGGTTGAGGGTATTTAGGGTTTGAGGTGGAGGGAGTCGGAGTTTAAGGTCGAGGCAGGAGGAATTCACCGTCTATAGGCGTCTTAAGTGGGAAGCGTGCGTCGTGTAGATTCGCATCAGGATATCACGGGATGGACTTCTGTCTGATGGCGAAGCCCCGAACCCCAAACCACGTAAGTTTTAACCCATTTCAGTTGATCCCAGGAAGTCTTTGTAGGTCGTTTCATGTTTGTCGAAAGAGTTTTCAGAGAGTTAGGTTCCAAAAACCCTAAACCCTAAACCATAAACACTAAACCCAACCCTAGGCACGAAAACCCTGGTTCCTTAGCCCTTTGCCATGTCATGTTTCGAGTTCTTTGGATTTTGGACTCAGGGTTTAGGGTTATTTAGGGACAGGGATTTGAAGGCTTCTTTCTTTTGTTTTGGTTTGGGGTTGTAGGGTTCAGATATTTCTCTGGCCGTTCCCGAACCACCAATTCCGTCCCGCTGTTCCGTTCGAGGTTTGGGTTTAGGCGGTTCAGGGTTGTCTTTAAACCCCCAAGACAGTGAACCAAGTAAGTTGGAATAGTGTGCCTTAGGTTCCCCATAAGTGTATTTCTAGCATAGAAACCCCCAGCGGTTTGAGGGGGTTGGTCTGGACTTGGGCTTAGTTTTCCTGCGCCCGACAGCAACTACGGAGATCCTTCGACTTGACTGTTAACGGAGCCCCTTACAAGGCCCTACGCCCCAAAACCGATCCCAACTAAAACCCCTAGTGCTGAATCTGGACCCTACATTTTCAACCCCATACAAGATATCGGTGCTTTCCTAAGATCCCTATAGGCCGTAAGACCGATACCCTAAACCCTATGACGGAAAGCCGAGATCCTGAATTTCCAGGCCGCGTGGCATTGGTCCTCCGGGGTCATAGCTTTCTGTGGAGAAGGGGAACCAGCGTCAGCCGTGGAGGCGTCGGTTCATATGTGGGCCTTGATAATGCCAGTTTAGGGGATATTATGATATGACTATATGAGGACCATGAGGGGATACTATGTCGAATAATCCAGACCTCTTACTGTAGAGTCTAGGCTTCCGGGTTTGAGTACAACAGCGAAGGGGGGAGGGCACGGTGATACGATTGCAGTGGATTTGTGGAGTTTCCGGAGGTGTTTGTTATGCAGAATCCATATGGGGAGTAGATTGCCGAAGCACAAGACCTTGGCTGAGATTAGAGGTATAGGTGCAGACAGCGATTCGAATGCCATGCCTTAGATCTTAGTTGTCTTAGTTTTCACGAAGTAGCGGTAAGTCGCTTTTTGACTCCTGAAGGAGCACCGGGTGATGATGGGGCGTTGGTGGTGATGGTGACCGTCGTGATGGCGGTGGTGATGTTCGTTCTGCTTCTGATACCGATGTTGGTAGCGATGGCGTGGTTTTGGCGATCATGCTGCAGATGACCGTGGCAATCTCTTACGACTGTTCTACAACTACTTCGTGCGGTCTGATACGTATTCTCAGTTTCTTGTGAACAAAATCTTTCAATGTCCGCAACGAGGAAGACACCACAATTTCCCCTAAACCCTATGTATGCAGGATCTTGACCATCGGGCATACGGAATCCTCGCAAAGCCCTGGGGTCTACTCCAATGCCAAGCCGGACTGTAGGGGACTTCAAAATTAGAGTAGGGTTTTTGGGGTACTAGAATTAGAATAAGGAACCCTAAAAATAGTATTGGTAAGTATTTAGGCCCCCTAAACCCTAGACCCTAAGCCCTATTACACCAAACCCTAAACTTCAGCCCTTAACCCCCACTAGGCCACCGGAACCTGCCGCAGTCTGTCTTGCAGCAGCTTGCGGCGCCTTCGTCCAGGTTGTTGGGTTTAGTGACTTGAGTGTTGATTAGGGCACCGTCTCGCAATCTGCTTGTAGAACATCAATAGCCATCTTCATCAGACAAAGATTAACAGCATCCTAATTCCATCATTCATGTCGTTGCTGCATTGATGGTCAGTCTTGTTTCGCAACTGCTAGACTGCTGGCGTCAGCTGGGTTGATGTTACCAACACATGACTTTCGTTGCATCCTTCCAGCCTCCATCTATGTGAGGACCAGCGCTATGTCGCAGACACTCTACCAAATTATATTGAAGCCTCAATAACTACCGCCATGTTTTCTCTTTGGGGCTCCTTACTTTACTCATAAGATACCCCAAGAACCCATGCTGATCAATTCGCCCCGCGGAATTATGAAGGCCGAGCTTGGGCCGGTGGGTCCTGAACCTAAACCCCAAACCTCAAACCCCACTTGGAGGTTCATGGGACTTAAGAACTAGGGTTATAAGTAAGATAACTATACTTACAAGTAATTTTAGAACCCTAATTAAGGTACTTATAACTGTACTTACTAAGTCCCAGAAACCTGCAAGTAAACCCTAAACCTCAAACCCGAATCTTGAAGGCAGCACCCTCCCAATCGTGAAAGCCAACGTCCGTGGACAGTCTTCCCGGAGGGTCCATATATGCATATATATATATATACATACTACCATCATGAGGTCCCGAAAGATCGTCCTTGTTATGGTTTTGGGACCTCGTTCCACAACAGTAGCAAATATGGACCCTCTTGGTTTGAACTGCACACAGACTCAGTCCTCTGGCAACTAAACAGCGTGAAACCTTAGTAGAAAAAGCCCACGAAAGACTTTGTCCCATGAGCCGATTGAATTCTACAAGTTCTTAACCAGCTACTTGTAAGCCGAGCCCTGGGAAAGTCCATTAAACACCTGATGACGCCCTTAAATCGGCAAGCCTTATCAACGACTCCCTAAACCCTTAACCCTAAAACCTAAACCCTAACTTCTGAGTCTTTGCCAGACCTTCCTAGAAGCTTGACAAAACCGTAGGAAGCCCTCATAAAACCAACCAAGAGGCTTGACCTACACCCTGAACCCTAAACTCTGAACCTAAAGCCCCGAACCAAGAATCTTAAACCTAAAACCTAACCCTGACCCCAAATGTACAAACCTACAAATCCGATAGCCCACCATAATATAGCCGAATACAGAAGCTTCAAAACTCATGCAACACACCGCAGGGGTCCAAACCTCAAGCCTAAACCCGAAACCTAAAACCCCAAAGCCGAAAACCCCAAACCCTAAACCCCAAAGCCCTAAACCCCAAAGCCCTAAACCCCAAAGCCCTCAACCCTACACCCCACAACCCTAAACCCAAAGCGCAGCCACCGAGGCTGCGAAGTCTCACTTGGAACATGTCGTCAGGCCGATGGAGGCAGCTGCTATAGGAGCCTGAAGAGGCAGTTAGACTAGGGTTTAGGATTTAGGGTTTAGGCTTTAGGGTTTAGGGCTTAGGTTTCAGGGTTTAGTGTTTAGGTTTTAGGGTTTCGGGAATAATATAAGGGCCGAAATAATTGCCAATACTATTCTGGCGGTTCCTTAGTATAATTGTAGTATAATGGGCCCCTAAACCCTATTTTAATTATTAAGGCCCCTATATTGGGCAGTCAGACGAGGGTTCCTTCAAACTGTTCGATAAGAGTTGTTTTAAGGGTTCTAGAGTTTGGGGTGCTATTCAGGGGATACTAGGACGTTCAGGGTTCAGGACTGAGGGAAACCTTAAATCCTAAACCCCAAACCCTAAACCTTAAACCCTGAACCCCAAACCCCAAACCCTTTCACCCCAAACCCCAAACCCTTTCACCCCAAACCCCCCTAAACCCTAAACCCTAAACCCTAAGGTTTCCCTTACGGGGGCTCCTCAGGGGGTTTCGGCCAAAGCCCCACTCTGATTCTCGAAGCCCCTCAGATTCGTTAGTAAAGGGGCCTTAATAGTTACCTATATACCGTTTAGGGTTTAGGGTTTAGGGTTTAGGGTTCAGGGTTTAGGGTATAATCTACACCGAAACCCAACTCTGATTCTCAAGGCCTTCCATATTGGTTTACGCCCTGGAGTCATTCTGGAAGTCTTAGAGAAGTCACATAGAAGGAGCATTCGTACTTGGAGGTTCGTGGGACTTAATATGTACAGTCATATAAGCACCTTAATTGGGACTATAAGTAATTACAAGTATAGTTACCATGTTCATAACCCTAGTTACCAAGCCCCGTGAACTTTTAAGTACATCTCGGAAGATGCCGTATTCTAGTTCTACCAAGGCCATGATATTGCACGAGGTTCGGCTTGAAGACGAGGACCCTAAACGCTAAACCCTAAAGCCTAAACCCTCGGCTTGAAGATGAGGATTTGGGGTTTAGGGTTTAGGGTTTACTGGGGTGTTCTTGGAAATTATTTGTAAGTTTTAAGGACTGTAATCCCAATATAACCATATATAACCCATAAGAATCTTAAGTTTTATAGGGCTTCTGAATCCGGCCCAGTTTAGGGTTTAGAGGAGGGAATCCACTCCCCAAGTCCGGCTTCGCTTGAGTGACCCCTTCTACTTTACGTTATAAACCCCCTAGGGTTTAGGGTTTAGGGTTTAGGGTTTAGGGTTTAGGGTTTAGGGTTTAGGGTTTCCCGGAACCTCAAATCCCTAAAGCCAAGCTGCTACCTCCTAAGCCTCTAAACAACCGAACCTAAACCCCAAGTTGTGCCAAGACCCCGAAACCCAAACCCCAAAACCCTAGACCCCAAAACGCTGAACCCCCAAACCTAAACCTCCCAACCTATCAACCCTGAACCCTGAAGCCCTAAACCCTCCCGGGCATCGTAGCAGGCGCTGGGCTTCGAGGTGGACGTCTACGGCGCGACCTATCCTAGCCCGTTCTTCGACGTACATCTGAGTTGTTCTTTTAAGGGTTTGGGGTGTAGGGTTTGGGGTTTAGGGTCTCTTTGAAGGGATGACCAGACAGGTTACTTTACGGGTTCTATCAGGCTTAATTGCAAGAAGAGTTCTATAAGTTAGGGGCTTGAGGTCTTATTTCGCCCAGGTGTGTTCATGCGCTAAAAGGATCCGCAAGAAGCACTAAAAGCTCCCCAACACCTTCGCAAGGTACATCCCAGAGCTCGAGGCCAGCGGCGTTTCGAAATTCCAACATTCTTGATTCAGGAATAATGTGGGGGCGTCAATAATTAGAATAGTGTTCTTGGGGTTCCTTGTTCTAACTATAGTAGAATATTCCCCCAGACCCTATTCTAATTATTAAGGCCCCTTGCTTAGCTTGGTTTCGTTTGCGGTGATTAGGTTTAAGTTGTAGGAGCCCTCAAGTTGGCTTAAACCCTAAACCCTAAACCCTAAACCCTAAACCCTAAACCCTAAACCCTAAACCCTAAACCCTAAACCCTAAACCCTAAACCCTAAACCTTCTTTTCTGTAACTACTGTCTTCCAGGCTCTATGCCAAGCGCGACGGTAAGTCTTAGGATTGTGTGAGTCCAGGGAGTGTCCGGTAGCTGGGCTGGGAGCCTAGCAACTAGTTCAGAAGTAGAGGGTGTCGTAGCGGTTGGGTTTGCGCTGAAGCTAACATCCTGCGATCAGGAAAAACCCGAACAGAGCCACGAGTTCTGAAATTCATAGCTCCGATTCCTACGCCTAAGCCCTTGAACCGACGCCATGTCATTTTCTCCGTGATTTGTCTCGTTTCATATCCACCGCAATGACTCAGGCTTGCAGATGAGCACTCTGACATAGTATTAGCAGAGCAGCTCAGCACCAGGGCATACTTAGTACCTTGGCTGAGCAGAGCAGTGCTTGTGGTCCATTCCACCCAACTTCCTAAACGCTGAAGCCTAAAGCCTAAAGCCTAAAGCCTAAAGCCTAAAGCCTAAAGCCTAAAGCCTAAAGCCTAAAGCCTAAAGCCTAAAGCCTACAGCCTAAACCCTAAAGCCTAAAGCCTAAAGCCTAAAGCCTAAAGCCTAAAGCCTAAAGCCTAAGCGCTGAACCCTAAAGCATCCTAGTTCAAGGCCCAAACCCAACACTCTTCGGGTTACAGTAAGGCTTTAGGGCTCGAGTCTGGAGATTGCATCCCGATGTCCATGCGATGTGTGAGATTTTGTGGGGTAGATACACGGGCTTCGAGTTTAGGGTTCAGTGTTGTGAAGTTTAGGGCTTAGGATTTTTATGATTTAGGACTAACTACTCCATCCTCCAAAACCAAAGCCCAATCCTAATGACTGAGGCTCCTATGCCATGGGGCTAAGGGTACGCCCTACGACTTGTTCCTTTGAGGTCAACTCAATTTACGCCTGCTTTGATGCTAACCCTAAACCCAAAACCTTTAAACTCTAAAGCTCTAAACCCTAAACCCCTAAGCCCTAAACCCCTACACCCTAAAACCCTAAACCCCTAAGCCCTAAACCCCTAAACCCTAAACCCAAAACCCCAAAGCCCTGAACCCCTAAAAGTCTGAGCCTCCGGCAGTTGCAAACCCCTCAACCCGACATTTCGGGGCTTAGGGTTTAGTGTTTAGGGTTTAGGGTTTAGGGTTTAGGGTTTAGGGTCGCTCTCTGGCTCGGCACTTTGCAGGCGCAGTATGGAGCGAACCTTGGCATGTGCATGAACTCGGAACCGGTTTTCAATGTTTCGTGTGGAGGAGCTTAAAGTCTTGCTGGGGTTTTGGATTTCTGGCAAGGTTTTGGCGGTTTGTCTGGTTTAGAATGTGCTTCGCGGTTTATGCATCGCTACGTGTAGGGGTTCTGGGGTGCTCGATGCTTGCATACTGGTTTGAGGTATATTCCACAAGTAGGGGGCATTCGGGCTTTCAGGGTTTAGGGTTTAGGATTTAGTGTTTCCGTCTCATGCGGTTATCGTTATGGGCAGCCTTCGCGATAAATTACTGCCCTGCTGACATCGCTGGTATTTGCTATGTATGTACTGTTTGCAAGTTGCATAGCACTACCTTCAACCAGCACACAGCGCAGACTTATGCACGCATAATATCCTTGTTCACTGAGCATGCTGCTCACAGGTAATATAGGGGCCTCAATAATTGCCTGAATTATTTTGGGGGGTCCTTATTGTGATTATAGTACAATGGGCCCCAAAACCCTGTTCTAATTATTAAGGCCCCGACATTACGGTTGGCAAGGCCACCAGATACAGAAGCCAAGCGACGAGAGCATTCGCTCGTACTGGCAACTCGTTGCTATTCCGTCCATTGGGGCTCTCATCACCAAGTTTCGTGTCTGGCTGCAGTTCTTCTTGTGCACCCTGCAGAGAGTGCAGCAAATGCATTTTGGCATGGCAGACGACGTTTGGGATGGGGACTGGCTGGCAGGCCTTCTCATCCAGGAGGCCACCACGGACCGACTTCTGACCTCGGAATCAGCACTTCTTAAAGCCTAAACCCTATACTTCCTAAGCCCTAAACCCATTGTAGAGTCAGTAAGACCTAAGCCCGAAAGCCCATATCGTGTGCACCTCGACACTGCGCAGGAAACTCCCGAGGCCGACGAAATAGTGCAACCTGCAGGCCTAAACACTGCAAAGAGGGGCTTGAGTAATTCATAATGCTAATCTGCCCTGGTCCCTTTTATGGTACTACTCCGAAACCCAGTTCCGATTATTCAGTTCTCCACAGTGTCCACATAAACCCTATCAGCCATATGGCACCCTATCAATCAAAAGCTTTCACAAAGGCCTACTAAGACCCAAAGCCTAAGCCTAAACCCACCTCTGTTTGTGCTCAACTTCCTGTTGCCCTATAGCCGAAGCCAAACCCCCAGACATCCAAAAGCCTCTAAACTCCAAATCCGGAGCCCAAAGTACAAAGCTCTACAGACCTACACCTAGAACCCTGCGCCAGCCCATGACCTCATTACGAAGCCCCAGAAAAAATCTTGAAGCACATCTGTGTTTACAAAACCCCAGAGCCTCAACCTTAAAGCCCTGACGCTTATATCCTAAACCCTACCGTAAACCCCGAACCACCTACCTGTCGAGGACTTATACAAGGAAGCCATGTCTTGAGGAAGCCTTGCAAGGTAGGTTCTGGCCTAACCCCTAGGCATCCATTTCTTCATGCAGGCCCGAAGCCCTAAAGCCTAAACCCGAAACCCTGAAGACTACATCCTAAACCCTAAACCTCCAGTTCTTCGCAGGAACTTGGAACTTCCAAAATCCCTGATTTAAGGCGTCTACATTAGTTCATATCCGGGATCCTACCATAATTCACGGTATGTTCCTTAATCAAGGGATATTGGAAGAGCCCTAAACCCTTAAGAACAATATCGGAAGCCTAAACCCTAAACCTTCGAGGCTGGGATGGTCGTAAAGTCCGCTCCATTACACTTTAAAGAAAAAACCTTAAGCCCTAAGGAGCTTGAGACAACGCTTCTCGATCCTCGAGCTGCCAGGCTCACAGCTTGGAGGCTGACACGGCTTAGGGCAGGGGGCGCTGTGTTTTTGTTTGGTTGGCCCTCTTTTTCGTGCTCGGGCCTGGCTAACTCATGACATGGGCGCTTCCTTCTTTCGCCTCGGCTTTCAATCTGTTCGGGCTGGGCCGCAATGGCGTCGAACCATTTTGGTTTGTGGACTAATAACGGTCAGTTGTAATTTAACTTAGTGGCGACCCTCCCAAACCGTCTTAAAGCCACCTAGGGTTCGGAGCCCCCGTAGCACGCCTAAACCCTTCTAGACCCCAACTTGAGTTCTTGGTTGCGGTTCATGGCGGTTCATGGCGGTTGGGTCACGGATTCAGGTTTGTTTTGGTTTACGGTGCCGGGTTAGGGTTTATGCTAAGGGCAGCGATGACCCTTAATCCCAATCCCAATACCCTAAACCAACTACGCTGAACCTAATTTCTCGACCCTAAACCCTCCACCCGATTGGGGTTCCATGGCAAGGCCCACGACGTGAATAGACACTTTGAAGGATGCTTCTAGACAGTCGCAGACCCCAGACCACCGACAGGATCTAGAATTTAGGCTCTCAAAAATAGAACCCCCCAAAACGCTTGATTAATCTTAACCCATATTGATACCTTTTTTCGGGGGCTCTACTTTTGAGATCCTTCAAGGGCTTTCCAAATCCCAGACTCCCGGGAAGGTTCAAGAAAAGTGGAACCCCCTTTTTGACGCCAACTGCTACGAAGATTAATGTAGGGGCCTTAACGTTTGGGGGATATTATACTATAATTACAAAAAGGAACTCCCAAAACCCTGTTCGAATTATTAAGACCCCTACCATTTCAGAGGTGTTGCCTCGGCTTTGGCGACTGTGCCCACTTCTTTGTGCCACCCGGTGCTGGATTCGGATGCTTCGGGGTTTAGGGTTTCGGGCTTAAGGGCTTATCTAGGGTTTTACGGGTTAGGCTTTTCACGATCAGAGTTTAGGGTAAGGGTTTAGGCTTCAGGGTTCAGGGTTCTGGGCTCCGGGATCGGGCTTAAGATTCTACTACCTGCTTGCGAGTCGTGTAGGTAGGTAGGACTGTAGGGTGGTAATATGGGTTAAGGGTCTGGGGTTAGGGAAACCCTAAACCCTAAACCCAATTTTTTCTAACTTGAGTCGCAGGAAGCTTAGCACTCTTTGTAGGCTGCCGAGCTTCATGCATCTACGGCCGTGGGCTGTGTGAGTTGATGCTGATGGACCTGAGTTGCTAGGAATTCCCCCCTAAACCCTAAGCCCTAAACCGTGAACCCTAAGCCCTAAACCCGAAACCCTAAGCCCTAAACCCGAAACCCTAAATCGAACAGGTCTCTCGGGTTTCTGTAATAAAGAACCCTTTAGTCAGGGAGCTGTGAGGCGAACCCTCAACACAATTCGACTCCCGTTAGGACCAATGGGTTTAGGGTTTAAGGTTCAGGGTTTAGGGTTTTAGGGCTTATGGGTTTAAGGTTCAGGGTTTAGGGTTTTAGGGCTTATGGGTTTAAGGTTCAGGGTTTAGGGTTTTAGGGCTTATGGGTTTATGGTTCAGGGTGGAAACCATAACCTGGAGCCCCAAGACTGTAGCTTTTCCAAGGGCCCAGACAAACCCTGTAAACCCCAGACAAAGGAATCAGAAATCCATAAACCCTAAACCCTAAACCCTAAACCCCAAGCCCTAAGCCCTATCCATATCACCAAGGCGTCCATCGGATACTGATTCTACGCTTCGACTTGGTGCTGCGTCTGGCAAGCACAAAGAAGCACTCTGGTCGTGTGGCGTTTTCCTTTCGGCTCTAGGGTTTAGGGTTTAGGGTTTAGGGTTTTCGGCTCTAGGGTTTAGGGTTTAGGGTTTAGGGTCTAATATGGTTTTCGTTGCGTTTGCATGGGGTGTTGTAGGATTCAGGGTTTAGGCTTTGAGTGTAGAAATGATACGGTCGATGCACAAAATCCTGCATGACCTTATATACCTAAACTACGGGATTTATGGTACTACACTATATTTGGGTCATGCAGAATGTTGTCCATCAGCAGTAGTACGTAGTTTTGCAGGATGCACCTCAGATCTGCAAAAGGAGCTCACGCGACTAAACGAGCCATATCTTGCACCTAACCTTTAAACCCTAATCCCTAAACCCTCTTAAATCCTATCCCTTAAACCCTGAGCCCTAAACCCTAAACCCTAAACCCTCTTAAATCCTATCCCCTAAACCCCGAGCCCTAACCCCTAAACCGATTGAAATCCTAAACC
>CAJNDV010017814.1:29913-43206 GCA_905221635.1 Symbiodinium sp. CCMP2456 | reverse complement strand
ACCGATTGAAATCCTAAACCCTAAACTCTGAGCCCTAAACCCTCAACCCTCAAAGAGCCCTGTCTTGTGTTGGCCAAGGAAGCGTTCCATGGTTCCATCGCTGCAGCAGGTCGTTCGGCTCAGGGGCTTTCCTTGATAGGCTTCCTTTCTGTAACCAGGTTAGGATCCCTTAAAGGAGCCCTTAAAGGAACCCTTAACGGCACCCTTGAAGGAGCCCTTAAAGGAGCCCTTAAAGGAGCCCTGAAAGGGCCCTCAAAGGGGAGCCGTTCAAGGAACACTCACAGGAGCCCTTAAAGGAGCCCTTACAGGAACCCTTCAAGGAACCCTTAGAGGGAAAGCGTTCCGTTAAGGGTTCTATTTTCAAGGGTCCTGAATACTTAGAATAGGGTTTAGCGGTATGTTATGCCTGATTTGTAAAGAGACTCCAACAAGGTTTATGGGATGACAACGCTACGGGGTTTAGTTGGAGGCACAAGAGAGCTGATCAGCAAGCGCTAGAGAGTTTAGGTTTTGATCGTATTTCATGGGCTTCATCGTATTTCGCTTTGGGGGGGTTTCACAGGGTTTCGTTGCGCCTTTTTTACGGTTAAACAATGCGGGAATCAGAAGCGTTCGTAATATGGGATGCAACACGCAGGCTACAATTAGGTGCAATTCATACCAGTCTGTCCAGACTGCATGATGCCGTGTGCAATGCACACGCGTCTGTCCAGGCATAATATCAATCTCTGGCATTTCTGTCCAGACAAAAAATGCCGCACACCCAACAACAAGTATGTCTACCTATCCATATATATATATATATAGATGTGTATATATATATATATATATATATATATATTATACATATGTTTATGCATCCTATACGACAGAACATAAGGGAAAGCAATCCAGTTCAACATCGAGGAAACAAGCGCAGAGCCTCCTGGAATCATTCGAGGAGTCACTCGTAGAATCAATCGAGGAATCAGGGGGTTTAGGGTGTAGGGTTTAGGGTTTAGGGTTTAGGGTTTAGGGTTTAGGGTTTAGGGTTTAGGGTAATGACTCCAAGATGGCCTGATTCAAGCGCCGATTGAAGCAACATGAAGTTCTATCTGTCGGTTGATTTGTTTCAAGCGTGGAGCCTTTGGGATCTCTGCATGTGAGTCAGGTTTTCGCCGTTGCAGATTCAGCTATGTGGTGTCTAGATCGTACAGAAGTCATACATAGATAGTGCCAAAACCATGCCGATGACAGTCCAGATAGTCCGGGATGACCTGATCGAGGCCGAATGTGATGTGGACTGGGATACGACAATCAGAAACAATCGTCATCCCGGAGCAGAATGTTGGCAATAGATGAATGGGCTGTTGCAGGTGCTTTAGCTCGAAGCCTTACTTGGAGGTTCATCGGTAGTTGTAAGTAGGGTTATTGGTAGGGTAACTATAGTAGTGACCTGTATTAATAGACTTATAACTCCGCTTATAACTACGCATGAACCTCCAAGTATGACCCCTTATAGACCCCTTGTAGGACCCCTTGTAGAACCCCCTTATAGATCCTTTAAAGGAGCCTTATAACTACCCATGAACCTCCAAGTATGAAGGTGAACCCTAAACCCTAAACCCTAAGCTGAAGCCGAAGACCATGAAGGCGTTTCTGCAGTGGCGCTTGCGAGTGCAGGATTGGCAACAACCTAATGTAGGGGCCTAAATATTCACCAATACTACGGTTGATGGACAAAATCCTGCATGACCTTATATACCTAAACTAAGGGATTTATGGTACTATACTATATTTGGGCCAGGCAGAATTTTGTCCATCAGCAGTATTTTGGGGGTTCCTTATTACAAATTATTGTATAATGGGCCCCAACACCCTATTCTAATTATTAAGGCCCCTATATGAAGCCTGCGAGCACATCGATCTCGATCGCCTCAAGATGCCTTCCGCTCCAAGCCCGATGGAGATCCCATGTCCCTTCTCTGGCAGCGCATTTTCGGGGACTATTAGGGTTTAGGGTTTAGGATTTAGGGTTTAGGGTTTAGGTTGCATCAACGCGGCCTCCGCTGAAGGGGTGTTGTGCCGTGTTCCGGCTCACGCACCGCCAGCCGGCCTGTTTACGCAGGTCACTTCGGGGCCGACGGCCCGTTCAGAGACTCTTCCAGATTCGGCGCTTGTTTCTATCCTGACAACACGCCGCATCTCGAGCCAGTCTACCTCACACATGCAGGGGTGGACAAGCTGTGCAAGGTAGAGCTTAAGGAGCTGACGCTGGCCCGAAACCCGAAAACGGCAGGGTTTCCTGACTGGGTTAATTCCTGACTGGGTTTATCCTACTTGTAAGCTACTCATCCCTCTAAGCAGTGGTGTTTAGGGTTTAGGGTTGAGGGATCTAGAAGCCTGATTACTATAACCCTTACGAGCCCTTAAAGGAACCCCTACAGGAGCCCCAAAAAGCCGGCTTCTTAAAGGCCCCCAAAGCTAGCAACTTCCGTCTTGGAGGCCTGGCGCCGTGGCCAGGACCCCCGCTGTCCGGTTTTCGGGTTCCTGGAACCCTAAACCTCCCAAAACCCTAAACCCTAAACCCTAAACCCTAAACCCTAAACCCTAAACCCTAAACCTCACAAAACCCTAAACCCGAACTAAACCTCCCCAAAACCCTAGACCCTAAACCTCCCAAAACGCTAAACCCCTGTTGTTGTGCGGTTTAGGTAACTTGGCGTTCTTCTGGTTGGCTCTTAGGACTTTAACTTTTTTGGTTCCTATATGAACTATAATAAGTAGGCTAAAAGTTTAAGTTTTAGGAGGGTTTCAGAAGTCAGCCAAGGTAATTTAGGGGGGCCGCAGGGGCCTTATTAGGGTTTAGGGGACTTGGATTGCTTGAAGGGTTCCTTTAAAGCTTGAAGGTTTAGGGTTTATGGTTTCTTTAAAGGGTTCTACCGCGGGTTTGTGTTTAGTATCAAGGATCCCTAAAGCCAATTTAATATATATATATATATATATATATTTATCTCTGTATGGATAGTTCTCTAAATTAGGATCGATTTTTAGGTCCGCAAAATTGTATGGCGCCCTTATTGAAAGGACCCTAAAAGGGACCCTACTTTAGCGAACTACCCAGAGGTTGTTTAATTTTTGATTCATTGGGCTAGTGCCCCTTCTCTAAACCCTAAACCCTAAACCCTAAGACCTAAACCTTAAACCCTAAACGCTAAACCCTAAACCCTAAATCCCTAAACCCTAAACCCTAAACCCGAAACCCTTTATATGTCGGCTTGAAGCCTTGAGCCTAAACCCTAAGCCCATGGCTGTTGCGCAGTTGCTGATACGGTTGGTGGACAAAATCCTGCATGACCTTGTATACCTAAACTATGGGATTTATGGTACTATCCTATATTTGGGTCATGCAGAATCTTGTCCATCCAGAACCATCCCTAAACCCTAAACCCAAAGCCCTAAACCCTATAATTAAGCACTAAGCCCTAAATAGATCCTCCACCCTAAACTAGCCGAAGCCCTAAACCCACAACCTAGTCCAGAAGCCCCAAAACCCTTTAATTGAGGAATGTACCCTAGATCGTCATACTGAGGACTACTGGACTACTGCGTCATTCATAACGCCAAGGGAGTGATCACAAAAAGTGGTTTTATAAATCCCCAAACCTATGAACCCAAGGGCCTTAACTTAACCGTAATGCGAAACACTGTCGAACCGGGACCCTAAACCCTAAACCCTAAACCCTAAACCCTAAAGCGCCCGTCGGAAAGGGAGTACTCCCGGAGCCAGTGGGAGCTGCTCCGAGACGTGCTGCCATCGGCCCCGAGGGCGAGTCGCCGCTGCGGCTCCCCGAGGCCGTGCCCAGACACTCCAAAACCCTGCAGGAATAAAGTGTCTTCAGGGTTTAGGGTTTAGGGTTTAGGGTCTCATACCCAGAGACTCCGAAACCCTTTAATTAAGGAATATGCCTTAAACTATAATAGGATCCTTAAATATGATTCAAGGTATATTCCTTAATGAAAGGGCTTTGGAGTCTCTAGGTGGAAGAGCGAGCCCTGACCCTCCAGTTCTACGGGGAGCTCGGACCCCATCGCCACAGATCAGGTGTGTCTGCGGAGCACACCTAGTCACCTAGCCCATTTGTCGTTTTTTTTTTTCCGCCGTTGCCGACGAAAAGATCAGGTGTTTCTGCTGGGCACACTTCGTCCATTCGTGGCTTTTTCGCCATTGCCGACGAACAGAACAGGTGTTTCTGGCTGAGGGTTTAGGGCTATTCTGGGCTTTGTATCATAGGGTTTAGGGATTCTTCCTGGGCTGTATCGACGACCCATTAAGCGAAACATTTCCACTAGTCAGTATGCGCTAGGGTTCAGGTTTTGGCTTTCGGGTTTAGGATGTGAACTCTAGGGTTCAAGATTTAGGTTTGAGGGTTCAGGTTTTATGCTTTGAGGTTCAATCCTGACCTAAAATGGTGTTCGAATGTTAGGGAATCTTGGGTGGGCGGGATGATTTCCGATACCCAAACTGCTCGATCTGGAGCTGCTGAACCCTAAACCCCAAACCCTAAACCCTAAACCCAACACCCCAAAGCTTTGAAGCACGAGATTTTTTGCCAGGAGTTCCTCGGTCCCTTCTGGTGCGAGCTCGACGCGGGCAACTTCCCAGATGTAGGCTGGGCATTTATGGCCTGTAGAGGGTTTAGGGTTCAGGGTTTGGGATTTAGGTTTCAGGGGTTTAGGGTTTAAAGTTTGGGTTCAGGGTTTGCCACCGCGACAGAGTTGGCCGCCAGTCCGACCGTCCCCGCCAAAGTCGTCCGCCGTCCCCACCATCCCCACCGCCAAGCTTTTTTTGCGCCAGATTCTCCCGCGTCCCCGCCAGCATCGTTCAGCCGTCCCCCTCACAGGTGTCCCCGCCACGCCGTCCCCGCCAGCGTCGTGGACCGTTGCTGGGGTCGCTGTTGACGCACGCCAGAGTGGTCCGGTGTCCCTGCCAGAGTCCGCCAAGCTCTTTTTGTAGCGCTGCCGTCCCCGCCAGAGTCGTCTGCCTTGCTGTTTTCGTGCCGTCGCATCGCCGCCAGAGCTGCGCGCTGGGAGATAAGGGAACCCAATTTTAATATTGTGCCCCAGGCTAGCAGGTCTGTCAGACTCGATCTGCTTGGCACAGCAGGCACATCTCGAAGCGGTAGCGTTCAGTGGTACCGGCCGCCGCCTGGCGCGGGCGGCAATGGTTTAGGATGGGGGTTTACGTTCTTTAAGGGTTTTGGGTTCAGGCTTCAAATGCGCAAGCAACCCAATCCAGACCAGCTAGAACAGGATGCCTGGTGTCAGCTGCTGTAGGGAGCCCCAACCAAGAAACCGACTGTTTGCCGTTTGGCTAGGGTCGTGAAAGGCTTCAGGGCTCAGTGTGGAACTTAAAGAATTTACATTAATAGCAGGGGTTACAAAGTGTGATAAGTAGCTTCGTTGCGTTTACCTTACTTGGGATTGTGTTTATAATATCCCCCTCAGCCTTCAGGCAGGGTCTCAGGGCCTAGGGGTTCGAAGGTGTTGTTTTCTCTGCGTAGGTCCTAACAGGAGCTGACGCTGCGGCACTTGTAACATAGGCAATATCTCACACCCTGAACCGAAGGTTCAGGATGTACTTTTTGGGTACCCTCAAGTCCCTAAGCCCGCTGCCCGAAGCCCCCCCAACAGCCCCTCGAAGGCCTCTGTGAAGTTACAAGCAGGGTCATAGGTGCCGTGGTTGGTTCTAGTACCACTTTATACCAGAAGTTGCTATCCTGCAGATTGCCCTGTCTAGAGTAGAAATAGCCATGAACCTCAACCCTAAACTTTCAACGCCTAAACCCTAAACCTCAAGCCCTTAAACCTTAAACCCTAAACTCTAAACCCCGCACCAGTTAAAAACATATGGAACCTGCAAATCGCGAAGCTGCCGGCATCTGTAGCAGGTGGCCCTCTCTGCGTCTCTGACGTTTTGCAGGCCAGCGCCGTCCGAAGGAACTCGGGAGTACTACAAGGATACGATAGTTCCCCCATCTTGAGGCAGTTGTTGCACATGCCGAAACCCTCAACCTGAAACCCTAAAGCCCTAAACGCCAAACCCGAAACTCTAAATCCTAAAAACCTGAACCTTAAACCGCTAAACCGCTAAACCGCTAAACCGCTAAACCCCTAAACCCTAAACCCTAAAATCCTGAGCCTTCAAAAAGGTGGCGCTAGAGTCGAGGCCCGTAGGCCTTCACCCCGTGCAAACTACAAATTCGCTAGGCCTTACTTGGGTCGGGGGACTCAGTGAACAGCTATTGTATAAACTTACCAGAACCCTATTTAGGATCCCTTCTTAGGGTTTAGGGTTTAGGGTTTAGGGTTTCAGAACCCTATTTAGGATCCCTTCTTAGTAAGCAGCTGTTTTTATAGACTTGTAAGTATCGTAACCCGAATTAGCCTCCCTTTGAGGTTACTTGTACGTTTTACTTGTTGCCTACTTACGAAGTTTTTCGGGAGGATCCAAAAAGTAGATCCATTAATGGGGCTTCCTATAAAGAGCCCTTAGTAGTATAGGGTCCTAAATTAGGGGATCTACTTTCTGGATCCTTCCGGGGGTGTGGGTTGCTAAGTCCCCTGACCTTCCAAGTGGTAAGGTGGCGGTCGTGAGTTTAGGGCGTAGGGCAGGGTTTAGGGTTTAGGGTTTAGGGTTTAGGAGTTTTAGGGTTTTAGGGTTTGGGGTTTAGGGCTTAGGGTTTCGGCGAGGATCCTACACCCGACTCCTCTTCCAAACCCTCTCGGATTTAATCCCTGCATAGTCCACCCCAACCTGTAGACCCAAAGCCCTACCTTTTTTCAGAATTATACCCGGAACCCTAAACCGTAAACCCTAAACCGTGGGATGTTTTTGTGTTACAAGAAGACCATCTTCTGGCAACTTGGGCCTTGACACCCTGGGCCGAACCCCCGATCGGTTCGAGTTTATGGTTTAGCGGATTTAGGGTGCGGGCCGAAGGTTAAGGTTTAGGGTTTAGGGTTTAGGGTTTAGGGTTTAGGGTTTAGGGTTTAGGGTTTAGGGTTTAGGGTTTAGGGTCTTTTAAAAACCACAAACACTGCGCCTATTACGGCTCAGAAAGCAGCACAACGCGGGGGGGCGGGGGAAACCCTGGAACACTTAGCCTCTAAGGCTTTGGATCTACTTGTTTATGCTCCCTTTTCGGAAGGGAATCTCAAAAGGGAGCCCTTGACCCTGGCACCGAGGTCTTTCCCGGAAGTTGGCGCGACACTTTTGCCGAGATCATCCGATCCTTTCCTTCGCTTACACTTTTGGTTTGGGGGGAGGTTTTAGGGTTTAGGGGTTTCGGTTTAGGGTTTAGGGTTTAGGGGTTTAGGGTTTAGGGGTTTAGGGTTTAGGGGTTTCGGTTTAGGGTTAGCGTTTAGGGTTTAGGGTTTAGGGTTTAGGGAGTGTTTAGTTCTACGGTTTGGGTTAAGGTTTAGGCTTTCTGACTCTAGGGGATATATATATGGTATTAGTTTTCAACGCTTCGGGACAGTGGCTTGCATGTTTAGGGTCTGTGCATTGTGCAATTGAAACGGTGTAGGATGTGTGTCAGCGAATGGCAACTCTAGTCACAGCCATCACGAACCAAGAGTGCCTCAGCATACTTCAGTTTGGAGGCTGTAGTGATACATTACGGCACCCTCCCCAACCCTGGCCCTTTAAATGCCTGCCTCTAGACCCCAAGCCCGAACCCTCCCCAGCCAAAAGGCCCAAACCCCCAAACCGCTAAACCTTCAATGCCAAGACCCCTAAACCCAAACCCTGAACACCAAAACCCCCAAAAGCATAAACTCCTCAACTGTAAACATCCTGGCCTGGATTTCCAAGTTGCTGTGTTGCGGGCATCAACTCTGACCACTGGGTTTAGGGTTTAGTTTTAGGTTTAACCACAATACTCCAACACTTATGTGTTTAATATAGGCCATAGGTCCTAGGTGTCCCCCGATCGGCTCTGCTTCGATGTCCTTCCTGCTTCCACTCATGGTTCTGCTTCGACTGGGTTGTTCTGTCATGTTGCTGCATCGCGCCTTTTTCCTTCACTTGGCACCCCTTCAAAGCTTCCCCATGACATTGCCTGGAAGGTCGTGACTGCACAACAGCATTTATCGCGAAATTGCTATCTGACAACATCGTATGCTCTCTCTGTGCTAGTCAGTTCTGCCCTTCTTGTTGTTTGCAGCCTCAGTCGCTCAGGTCCATACAACGTAACAGTCACAGGCCTGGGATATTGACCGACGAACAGGCGGAAGTGCTCGGACGTCTCGGTCGGACTCGTCCAGCTGGCCTCGCGAGCGTTCTGCGTGCCGATTTTGTGGAGCAGCGTTCTGCTTCCATGTTCTGCTTCCGCAAAAAATGGCACGGGGCGGGCATCAGCAAACAACAAAAAGCTGAAGCAGAGCTGTGAGACGCCAAATGTTCTAGAAAAGAATTATTGGAGTGTTTTAAGGAAATGCAGAAATAGAGCTTCTGCTTCAACGTTCTGCTTCAGCAAAAAAGTTTTTGCACGTGCGCGCGCTTGGACCTTTTTTTCAGAAGCGCGCCCAAGCAGAACCATTGTCGCGGGAAGTCAAACGGAACCATGGACAAGAGGCTCTCGACCAGGCTGCTGGGGCTCAGAAAGTCGAGCGGTACTTTTGAAAGCCCGCTGCGTTCTGCTTCGTGAACAAAGCCCCCGCCTTCTATCTCTACTGAAATTCATTACAAGGCAAGCCCGAGATGGGTCTCGGGGCACGGTTGGACAGCTTGGGGTTCGGGGAGCAGGCCCACGCTGTGGCTGAGCTATTTGACTTCCACATGTGCCCGCTCTGCTCTTGGCGTCTTCGGCAGGGCGAAGACAACACCAACATCCCCTCGTGTACATAGCTTCGGGTCGTGAGGCCAGCCGAAGAGCGTCCGTCAGGAGTGCTTATGCATTTAGTGCACGAACAAATGTATTCGTTTAAAGAGCAATGTGTCGCTACATGTGTTTGTGTTCGTCAGTTCGCTTGACATCGCTTGATCTCGCAGGGCCAGCTTGGGGCATCCACAGCAGCCTCCTACAACGCTGATTTGCCGATCGGCCAGCTGGACGAGTCCAAACGCTCAGCATCGGAAGCCAGTGGAGCAGCACTGATACGATGTTGTCAGATATCAATTTCGCGATAAATGCTGTTGTGCAGCCACGACATGTGCCAAGGGAAGGAAAAAGGTGCGATGCAGCAGCATGACAGAACAACTTAGTGGAAGCAGAACCATGGGTTGAAGCAGGAGTTTGGACCAAGGCATGACCTCGTGCACCGTCCACCCTATACTTCCACCCATACACATGTAGATCCTAAGCTCTCCAATGAATCCCCTGATTCGGGATCCGGTACTAGTACAGGGTACCTGATAGGAACCCCCTTCAGGGCTCTACTTTTTGGATCCTTGCAGGGGCCTGGCAGGTTGCGACACACAACTTTCTCTTTTTGTTGCTAAGCTGATGTTCATGCTATTCAGGTGTGGGTGTTTGGGGTTTCGGTTTAAAGTTGAGGGTTTGGGCTTGCGTTTGCGAATGCTTCAGCCACGCCTGCAACGCTTTGGCATGAAAATCACGTCCTAAACCTTGAACCCAAAATCTTGAATCCTAAACCCTAATTCCTAATCCTGAACCCTGATGAACCCCAGGAGAACATCCCGACCGAACACACATGCATGGCTGGCTGGCCGAAATGATCGCCAAAGGACTGGGGATTCGCCTGGGGTGGGGGCCACGCGTATGTGTAGGAAATCAGCCCCCGAAAGGAGAGGTTAGAACCCGATAAGGGGTTTGGGGTTTAGGGTTTAGGGTTTAGGGTTTAGGGTTTAGGGTTTAGGGTTGATAGCTATGGGGCCCGAACTTGCAATTTTGTGGGGTATCGGGTACAGGCTTCCCGTTTGAGGCCCGGGCGCCTTGCAACCCTAAACAATACAGAAGCCTAGACAAATACCAATATTATTCCTAAGGGTTCCTTATTATAACTATATTTTAAAGGAGCCCAAAACCCTATTCTGATTATCAAGGCTTCTATATATCATAGAACCCCTATAGTAGCAGTTAAAGACCCAATTTAACAGGAACCCTACACCCAAAGCCTTGAACCCAATTTTAATCATAAAGGCCCCTACATCACCATTGCCAAATGCTCCTCCAGGCGTGAACCCGAGCAGCGTTGGCGTGCTGGCTGCTCGTCCGTCTCAGACCGTGGGCTCCAGGGTTGTTTGCTTTAGGGCTTTAGGGCTTTAGGGCTTTAGGGGTTTAGGGTTTTAGGGTTCAGGGTTTAGGGTTTAGGGTTTAGGGATTTAGGGTTTTAAGGTTCAGGGTTTAGGGTTTAGGGTTTTAGAGTTTAGGGTTTTAAGGTTCAGGGTTTAGGGTTTCAGAGTTTTTAGGTTTTAGGGATTAGGTTTGAGCTGCAGGGGTCGGCGGCTCAGAGCTCGTTGTGACGAAGACTGCTCCCGTTTGGAACTTGAGGCTGGGTTGACAGGAGAGCTTATCTAGGCTCCCAGTAGTAGCCCTTCCTTCCTTTTCATTTTGGGGTCTCCTTACTAAAACAGAATATTAGGAAGAAGGGTGCCCTTATGATTAAGGCGTTCTTGCGGAACCCTAAACCCTAAACCCTAAACCCTAAACCCTAAACCCTGCACCCCTAAACCCTAAACCGTGGCACCTGGCTGATGCTTCCAGCAGGATGCAGAGTACACTTTCCCTAAACCCTCAACGGCCCTAAGCCCTAAGCCCTAAGCCCTTAAACCCTAACCCCTAAACCGCCCTAAACCCTAAGCCATAAAGCGTACCCTGGATGATCTGCCTCGGATTTCCATCCAACTGCGCCTTTCTTTTGCTAAGTAGCTCATGCAAGTTACCATCGTAGTACTTGCGAAGCCCCTATACAAATCCTACAAAGTCCTAAACCCTGAACCCTTAACCTTCAACCAGTAAAAAAAATAGCATGTCAGCCCCGTCTACCGGATGACCGAATCCAAATCCTTCCATTCTGTATAGGGCTCGGAATAGGAGATTTCCCAACATACACTCTACGAGTGGTGTAGGGTGTAGGGTTTACGGGTGTAGGGGTTTAGGGGTTAGAAGGTTTAGGGCCAGATTAATTCTTAGGGTTTAGGGTTTGTTTAGGGTTTACGGTTTCCAACACACTGTTAGTAAGCTTGACTCGTAGATCTCATGTGGTGTAACACCCTTATTCCTGTGTTTCGCCTGGCTCGCGCAGTCCGTGAGAGGTATAAGGCCTTACAGGGGTCGGAACCATTGGCAGCATTATCCCGTCATAGTCTGTATCAGCCCTAAACCCAAAACCCTAAACTCTCTCTCTCCTTCTCTCTCTCTATATATATAGCTACAGTATGACATACCCCAAGGGCCCTATCGAAATTATGCAGGCCCTCCTATTCCCGAAACCCTAAACCCTATACACCCGAAATCCCTTACCCTGAACCCTAACCCCGAAATTCGCAACTCTTAGTCTTAGTCTTGCATTGCTGCTAAATGGAGTTGACGGGTTCGGGGATAGGGGCTTTGGGTTTAGGGTTTTAGGATTCTGAGATACGTACTATAGGAGCCTAAATAATTACCAACACTAGTTTGGTGGTTCCTTGTTATATTTATAGTATACCAAACCCTCAAACCCAATTCTAATTATTAAGGCCCCGACATTAGGGGCTTTGGGTTTAGGGTTCAGGGGCTTAAGGCTCAGGGTACACACAAGCGACGACAGCTATGTCGCACAAGAGTTCCTGGTATTTAGAGTCCCTCATTGTTCGAAGCCCCTGTGAGAAGAGAGCTGTGGTGAGTGTATACAGAAGTCCGTAGCATTTTTTGTCAAGTGACTAGGAATAAAACTCTGGGTCACTAGGGGTGTTGAGGTGACTTGGGACAGAGCGAAACCCCAAACACCCAACACGATACCAAACCCCAAAGCACGATACGCACCTTGGATTTTGAGGCTTCATCATTCTCTACGGCTCAAAAGCCCTGTATAGTATGGTCCTTGGGCGCAAGAGCCATCAGTCCCTGCTTAAAGCTTCATGGGACTTTGTAACTAGGGTTATAAATAAGGTAACTATAATTATAACCACTTATATAACCACTTATAGCCCCAAATTAAGGTACGTATAACTGTACTTGTTCAGTCCATGAACCTCCAAGTAGAGCCTAGACCCTAAGCCCTAAACTCAAGGCCCTAGCCCTTATAAACCCTAAGACAAACCGTAAGCTCGTTCGGTGAACTTCTGGCAGCGCACATACCCTAAACCCTAAACCCTAAACCCTAGGCTGGGGGCAGATTGAGGGCTTGGAACTTGGAGATTTAGGGTTTAGGGTTAGGGGAACTTGGAGATTTTGGGTTTAGGCCGGTGCGCTCCGGCAGTCCGCTTCTGAATCTTACTTGGAGGTTCATGGGACTTAGTTAGTACGTACAGTTATACGTACCTTGATTGGGGCTATACGTAATTCTAAGTATGATTACCTGTTTTTAATAAACCTAAGTTACTAAGTCCCAAGAGCCTTTAAGTACATATATCCTCGACATTGGACCCTAAACTCTCCGCAAGCCCCAACCCCCAAGCCCTAAACTTAAACCCTAAACCCGGCCTAAACCCTAAACTCCCAAACCCACGGAACCCTAAATGCCTTAAACCCGCGGCAACTTGAATCCCCGACCTTGACTTCGGCCCATATCAGAAAGGTCCCCACGCGCTCGATATCGGACCCGGCAGCGCAATGGACACTGGGACATTGCAGATTGTCGGGTTTTCCACGGTTTATTAACATCGGGTTAGGTTTTTATCCTTCGGGGTCTACCCTAAACCCTAAACCCCAAAGAGTGTGTTGGTTAAGGGTTTAGGGATTTGTCATGCTTCAGGGCTTTCGGTTTCAGGATCCCTGGGTCAGTCTATTCCTTAACTTGTAGAGGCGTCGTCAGATGATTTAACTTCGGGGATAATCCCTTAGTTCGGTGATGTGCGAGTTTCGGGGCGTGGGAGGATATGGTTGTGGAGTGCGCAGTCATGGAGTTTCCTGAAAGTCTGAGTTAACGGTTCGCGGCTTGAGAGTTTTTGTGCGGGCTGCTTGAACCGTTGCTGTTGAGGTTTTTCGCATGGGTACGCCAACGCAGGCGCTCGTAGCAGCGCTTCGCCCGGCTTCGGGTTCAGGGTTTAGGGTTTGGGGGGTTTCGACACTACTGATGATGATAATAAATCCTGCATTACCTTAAGGACCCTAAACTATGGGAATTCTGGTATATTCCTTATTCTGG
>CAJNDV010017814.1:5294-17130 GCA_905221635.1 Symbiodinium sp. CCMP2456 | reverse complement strand
CTAAACCCTAAACCTTAAACCGTCTTCAGAGGCGAGGGTAAGCGCGGGGGTCGCATGCAAACTCTCAAGGTCCGCCACCGACACGTCGCCGCGCACCGTGAATGACGTCACAGCGAGTCCTGTAGGTGAGGGAACCCAGAGAATCCTAAACCCCTTAATTAAGGAATATNNCTTTAAATCATAATATCAAGGCCCCTATAATTTAAAGTAGGGGGTATTGGGTTCTCTGAGAATTGAGACCGGTGTCATGGACGGCAGTCTCCACGTCCGTCACCGTCTCCAGGGTTGCAATCAAGACCTCGGTGGCATGCGCAGTGACCTTAACGTGACCACTAAAAGCCATGCCTTATTGTACGAGCCGTACTAAACCCTAAACCCTAAAAGGATCTTCGAGGATCAAGGAAAGTCGAGTCCTTCTTCCCCGACTCGCAGCCTACTTACTGATTCCTGCAATCCACTAGGAAAGGAAGCTGCAGAATGAGCACCTGAATCATTCCGAGAGCTTTCGACCACAGGCGACTTATAATAGAGGTCTGAATAACTAGCAATTGTATTCCTTAAGGGCGTTATACAATCCCGATTTCAGAATGCGCGAAGGCCTTATAGTGTTTCTTTGGAAGAAGCATCATGTAGAAATCTGAAATTTAGTTTTAATGTCACACTTTTCTACGTGCCCGATCAGAGCCAGCGGGCGGAGCGAAAGTCCTTTACTGTAGGTACAGAAACCCTAAACCTTAAACTCCTTAAACCTTAAATGCGAAAGCCGATTATCCTGGGCTCTTGGTATATTTCATTGTTTTCCCTAACACCCTAAATCCTAAAACATTGGGCATGAGAGGATTTTATTTGGCAGGACCAACCTAACCTAGCGCTTCTATACTAGGTAGGTCGGAGAGATTTAGCAAGTAGCTGTTTTACATATTTAGGAGTTGGTTTAGGCTTTAGGGTTCAGGTTTAGGGTTTCAGTTTATCGGCGCCCTAAAAAGGGACCCTACTTGGGATTACGGCACTTATAACTCCACTACTAACCCCCCCCGACCCTCCAAGTAAACCCTAAACCCTAAACCCTAAACCCTAAACCCTAAACCCTAAACCCTAAACCCTAAACCCTGAACCCTGAACCTTGAACCCTAAACCTAGACCTTATGAGCCCTTATAAGCCCTAAGCCCTAAACCCTCCGAGTTATGGGCAGGAACGAGACGACCTCCTTCGGCTCGCCAATGGCAGCACGGCTCGGCTTGGGCTTCCCCCCCTGGGTGAGCGCCTCAGCTACTTGGAGGCTCAGGGGACTTAGTAAGTCGGTTGTAAGTGGCTTTATAATTGGGATAACTCCATTTAGGGTACTTATAACTCTACTTATAACCTACTTTATAATTGGGATAGCTCCATTTAGGGTACTTATAACTCTACTTATAACCTACTTACTAAGTCCCCTGGGCCTCCAAGTACTCTGCTTGGACCAAGCTCCGCCTGAACCTGAGGATTCAGGGCTTAGGGTTTCGGGTTTACTAAAAGGTTCATGGGACTTTGGGTTTAGGGTTTAAGGTTCTTGGGACTTGGTAATTAGGGATAGGAATAAGGTAACTATACTTACAATTGCTCATAACGCCCCAATTAAGGTACTTATAACTGTACTTCCTAAGTTCCATGAACTTTCAAGCAAGCCTGTGAACATGAGAAGCACATGATTGCGAAAGAACGCGGTAGGCCTGTTATATGTAAGTTTGGTGTCATGTCAGAAACGGACGATTTGCTGTCTACCGCAGGCTTCCTCTCAGGCTTCCTTCGCTTTGCCTTTCGACCTGAGTGAGCAGCGTTAGATCGGCCATGGCTGGGATCATCAAGTTCGTGCCTGTTGTCAACGTTTTTTGGGACATCTTCTTCCACGGCGATTTCGGCCTGGACGAGTTGAAAGACTTCCTCAATGTGCAAGGCCTCCTGAGTGGCCTGCTGCTTAGCGCGCTCATCTCCTTCCCAGGATCTAAGGGCTTTAGGAGGGACCCAAAAAAGGGACCCTTAATAGGGACCCTTGGCTATATAAGGACTATACAATGGTTATTTAAGGTAATGGGATTAAGGGTCCCTATTAGGGGTCCCTCCTAAAGTCCTTAGACAGGAGCCTTTGAGAACGAGGAGCTTTTGGAGGCCTCCAGGCGGTTGGCTGAATGCCGCGGCTGGCCAGAGCATTGGCCTGCAGCCATCCTGCGCCTTGACACTTTGTTGGGCGGCTTCTTCCTGAGCAACAATATCTTCATGGTGGTAATGGTCTTCATGTCACTCTCCGGTCTGGATCTACACAACCTGCAAAAAGAAGAGAAAGCTTTGCGGTTCGAAGAGTGGTTCCTCTACGTTCGCTTTATCCTCCTTGTTGCAACAATCTTCATGATAGGAGGCCTGGTGTTAGGGTGTGCGAACTGAGACTGTGCCATGTTAGCCTTCAGCAGTCTTGCTTCAAAAGGCTCTTGTTTTCAAACGTCTAGACTTGGCTGCCAAAGCATGAATCTTTTGCAAACATGCAACCCCACCAGCCTTGAAACTTTACTGCTTAACAAAAGGATGGAGCCTTGGCATGAAGAGCTGTCTAGTCCAAACGTGGACACCACCCCTTACCGCAGGCGGAGAGGACCATTCACTTGTTCACATCAACTTGTCATCACAGATTGGCCTTCGCAAGCTTCTGGTTTCCAAAAAGACCGTGGGGCCTTGCGATGCCCCAAATCCTGAGTCAGCCCTAAACCCTGACCTGTCTCCTGGCAGGTGTGGTCGAATTTGTTCGGGCCTCTTTCATGGCCACACTTCTCAAGTTCGCCCAAGTCGATATGGCGAGCCCCGGCGAGTGCGATGCCACCCAAGCCAATCTCCGAGACACCTTTAATCTTGTGTGGCTTGTGTGTCTGGTGATGACGCTTGCAGTCCTGAGCTTTGCTCACTTCAAGCAGCTCAAGGTACAGGAGGAGCGAAAAGAAGTACAAGAGAAAGGACCTCAAGTTTACGAACAGCCTCAAGCAGGTAAACCCTAAACCCTAAACCCTAAACCCTAAACCCCTAGACCCTAAAAGGTGCAGGCTACTCGACGAAAGTATCTCCTGAGGACTCTGGGTCCGAGGACAGCTGAGGCAGCTTCTGGTTGCATCACATGCCTTGGCGTTTATTCTTGCATGCATGCGCAAAGATGGAAGGCTGTACAGCCTTCATATGCGTGGTTGGATTATTTTGGATGAATGTATATTACAATCAATGTATATCCAAAATATCTACATAACTACACATTTAAAACATTTGTTCATTTGTGATCTACTTACACATGATCTACATGCGCACGTGTATACTCACAAATACAAGGACAAGACAGGGTGTGCGTTTGACATCCCTTTCTGCGCAGCCTGAGTAGGTGCCTTCACCTGAAGGGATAGAAGGCCTCTGACGGGCGCCGCGCACTTTCTTTCTGTACCGGGCCTGGCTAGATCTCAGTGTGGACCCTCTGTGACGTGCTGTGACACACTGTGGTGCAGCCTGAGGCATTGTGTCAGATGTCGGCTTTCTGCCACTTAAGAGTTGTCGCGCGTTTGTCTGCCGTTTGGGGGTCCAACTTGTCTGCCGATTCACGGTTCGACACAAACACTGCAACGTGGCCGTCGCCGCAGCTTCGTGGAGAAAAGCCACAACACTCTGCACAGCTTGCTGTTAGTGCCATTGCATGTCGTCGTGGCACTTTTTCAGGGTACGGTGACGTGGCAACCTCGTGGGTGTGAAGAGATGCCGTCCAGCAGAGCCACATCATAAACGAAAAATGGACGATAGCGAGACAAAGACGCGTAGTCTCCTTCTGGTAGAGTCCGCGTCTAGTAAAGGTCTCTGTATCCACAGAGTACAAAGAACAGGCACAAAAGGTCAGTGCTTCCCAGAACTTTTCCGTCTGGCAGTATGGCAGCCATTCTGTTTCAAAGTTTTGTCCTCACGCTCTGCCTATTTCAACAGTATCTACGGTTTAGTATCTACAGTATCTACTAAGGCATTTGCAGGCCGAACCTCCAGCATTCCCGGACGAAGCACCCTTGACCTTAGTCCCCCAATACCCAACCTTTGAACTTTTTGGGTTCTTATGACTTAGTAGTAACCTAAAAGTTTAACCTTTTATCTCCCTGGTTTATTGGAGAAGTAAGTGACAGGTTGAATGGGTGGTCCCCTCCTGGCCTTGCAGCTGGCTACCCAGCTGTCCTTCTGGGCCTCAAGGCAGCCCTTGCAGGGTTCAAAGTCTTAGTTTTTACTTAACCCCTACACCCTTCAACCCCTAAACCCAAACCCTAAACCCTAAAACTTCAAAAGGATTCAAAAAGATGAAATGCAAGAACAACTTGCAAAGAACACGGCTTCGGAGACTGAAATTTCTGCAGCCTTATTTGTCGGGTGCTTAATAGTTGATGTGTTTCAGTGTTTCTGACAGGCTGCAACAGAAGAGATTGGGTACAGAAGTCACATAGGGTCCGTGAAAGTTGACGGGGTGTCCCTACCGCCCTTCCGTTCGAGGTTGTTGCCGGGTTTTGAGATGCAGAGGTTCGCGCAACATAGATAGTCAGTTTGGACGGCAGCATTTGCGTTCGTGCTCTGGACTTGCGTGTGCAATGATTCAATTTTGCCGTTTGTCGGAAACGGACTAGTACACAACTCTTCCGAGAATATAATATAGGCCGTAATAACTGCCTACATTATTTTGGGGGTTCCCTATTATATTTACAATCATGAAAGATGACTACGGCATCGAATACAGTTTGGTGCTCAAAGGATGGGGTTTCGTTCAGCGGCAAGGCTTTGCCGTCATACTTTGTCCGACACCCTTAGGCCGTAGCTTCTAGCCTGCGAGCACCGCCACAATGTGAAGAGACCCAGAATGCTAGGAAACTTGAGCATGGAAGTGCTCAGTCTTGAGAAGGATTCTATGCTAGACCCTGAAGAAAACCCTAAACCCTAAACCCTAAACCCTAAACCCTAAACCCTCAAACCCATGTTCCCCCTTTCGGCCCCTGCAGTATGCGGCTTGACTTGAGGTTTGGTTTTTTACTTTAGGATGGGCTTTTTTGATGCTAGGAAGGTGTCGAGACTTGACGGATATCTTGCATGGCCGGAGTATACAAAATTTGCATAGGCCGTTGAAGATCTTGATGCGATGTGAAGGGGCTCTAAGGCATTCTAGATTCTAGTTCAACTGAGCAATACACCTCGAAGCCTATGTAGGGTCTACCCATGACCTTATAATTTCAGGAGTCGTGTGTACTAAAACCTAATCTCAGCCTGGGGAGTATATGGTTTAGGACATTTAGGTTCGCGACGTAACATTTGGGGTTTAGGGTTTAGGACGTAGGTTGGGGAAATGCGTGGAGTTCCGGATCTCGGGTTCGGGGTTCAGGACTCAAGCCCCGGGTTCAGGGTTTAGGGTTTAGGGTTTAGGGTTCAGGGTTGAGGGCTTCACTTGGAGGGTCGGGGGACGTAGCAAGTGGTTATTTCATAGACTTGAAAGTATCATAACCCCAATTACGACCTTGTTTAGGGTACTTATGAGTCTACTTATCACCCATTTACTAAGTCCCCAACAGGGGTTTGTAGAGCCTGAACCCTAACCCCTGGACCCTAAACCTTAAACTTTAAAGTAAACCCTAAACCCGAACTAAACCCTAAACCTTAAAGTAAACCCGAAACCTGAACCGCTGGACCCTAAACTTTAAACTAAACCCTAAACCCGATCCCTTGGACCCTAAATCTAAGCCCTAAACCCGAATCCCGGGACCCTAAACCCTAAACCTTCAACTGCAAGTTCTGTTCGCACTGGCCTTGCTGTGAAATCCTCCCAAGAGCTGGGGAGGGGAGGAGACGCGGAAGGCTACGAGTGAGAGAGCCTCCCCGGCTCCTCCCTCCTGCTCCCTAAACAGACTTCGTAGTAGAATATTAGGGTTTAGGGTTTAGGGTTTAGGGTTTTGGGTTTAGGGTTTAGGGTTTAGGGTTTAGGTAGGCTTTAGGGTTCAGGGATTATAGTGACTTACTAGCAGAGCGGGTAACGTTCGGGGTATTTACATAGGGTTTGGGGTTCAAGGATGTTTGGGGCATTCATGTTGATGTTCGGGTTGTAGGGTCTAGGCACTCTCTGCCGCCATGCCGTCCTTTCATGCTGACGTCACGTCCGCACCCGACCCTGCGAGAGTCATGGAGCTCCTTTCATCCATGTCCGAAAACGACCGCGAGGCCATCATGAAGCAGGCGGAGCAGATGCTAGGTCCTTGTTATAGGGGGATCCGAAGCAGAAGTCGGAAGAGTTTTCAGGAAGAAAGCAGTAAATTATGCTCACGACTACACATTCCTAGTCCCGGTGACTCCATACTATTGAAACCATAAGTTATAGTACCCCATGATTATACACCACCCCTCCCTCCCTTTCCTATAATCCTATGTATGGCAGCTTGGTCTGCTTCCTTTAGCAACTTAGCCTAAGGATGATGGGAAATCTCTTCGGCCTCGGCGGTGGAGGAGCTCCCAAGAACGCCTTAGAACGTTTCCAGGCAAAGCGGCGGGCGAACGCACAGAAAATGGCGCAAAGGCCGGGCTCCTACACCGCAAACATGACGTTCTCCCACAGTTACGACACGAAGCCGCAAGGAGGAGCGTCTGGGCGCTTTCGAAGGTTTTACTTCAAGTTGATCTAGAACTTCACGAGAAAGAAAGAAACGTAGCAAATCGAGTACACTACATTCGCCTCCTTGGGATGCTTAGTTCCTTACCCTAACCCTAAACCCTAAACCCTAAAACAACCGGAGACCAGGTTTTGGAGAGCTTGTCCATAACAAGAATCTCGGAGCTCTCCGTGGGCACCACACACAGAGGTGGGAGGGACTTAGGAACTAGTGATTTTACAGACCTGTAAGTATACAGCCCCTTTAGGGTACTTATGCGTCTACTAATTATAATACCTACTTACTAGGTCCCCCGGCGTAAACCCGAAACCCTACTAATTAATTATATCTACTTACTAAGTTTTCCGGCTCCTCCAAGAGGTTGCCGCCTTGTCGGGACAGTGGCGGAAGATCCCGATTTTATCGCCTCCGCGGCCTTTGTGTTGGAGGACATCTTTGGCAACAGGGCTGTGGTAAAGGAGGGAGGGAGGGGGGTCGGGTTTTGGGTTCAGGGTTTAATGTTCCCGGGTTAACGGCGCTTTAGGGCTTATAACGAAGTTGCCAGCGTGTATTGCGCGTAGTTGACATGGGCCCCTTTTTGACTGAGCCACTATGAAGACACAGGAGGTACAATCAAACAATGGACTTCCTCGTTGTTTCTGTGGCTGCTTGAAGTAAGATTTGTGTTCAAGAAGAGCTTAGGTGACTACGTGGAGGTGGCCGTCTACAACGTGCCGGCGGAGGCGGCGATGCGACTGTACTGCAAGGGCCGTGTCCTCTCCATCGCAGAGCCGTACTACAAGATCCGAGCCGATGGCACCGACGGTACCTTTGATTTACTTCGTCCATGAGGTTCTAAGCGACTAGTTCATCAGCTTACCGGTATGTCGAACTCTTGCCATAGAACTACTCTCAGCTGCCACAAGGCGGGAACGTACCGTCTACCAGGTTACCATGCACTATCATGGTACCTTCATCTGAGCCCTAGACCCTAAACCCTAAACCCTAAACTGAGGGTTTTCTGAAGAGAAGATCCCAGGAATCCGCGTGGAGAACCCGGCCGAGCTGCAGGAGACCCAGCTCCCCAGCAGTGCTGCCAGCTGGCGTGAGGTCGGCAACCAGTTCCTGGGGCGTATCTGGTTAAAATGCGAGTTTTACGAAACAGGGGTACCTTATTTTGGGGTCCTTATAATAAAAATCCTATTATTTTATGGTACTATATGAGGGTCCCCTATTTTCGGAAACCCCCAAATTGTCGACTTTAGTAAACTCAGTAAACCGTATCTAATCTTGATACCAAATGGAAGTTGTGTGGACCATGACCCACATGGAGTCGTTAAACAGCTCAAATATTTTTGATGTTTATCCTAAACCCTAAACCCTAAACCCTAAACCCTAAATCCTAAACCCTAAACCCTAAACCCTAAACCCTTTATGGAATCCTGGAAGTCATCCAGGTTCTTCAAGAGCAAGAAAGTCGACTCCGCAACGGAGTGCTATGATACCGGGCTTATGTGAAAGGGTTCCACCTTCACAGTTAGATATTTGAGAACAGCCGTTCCTAGAGGTGTACAGGGCCTGGGCTATGTAGTTGTTTCTCTGTTTCGGTGTGTTTTTAATTTTGCCTCTCTCTCTCTCTCAGTCTCTCTCTCGCTCTCTCTCTCTCTCTCTCTCTCTCTCTCCTTTGATTACCAACCCTAAACCCTAAACCCTAAACCCTAAACCCTAAACCTTTGATTGTCTTTGACATGAGCCCAGGCAAGGGGCCTGCAGGCACACCCTGAGGTGCCCGTGGCGATGCTTCTCAGCAACCGATCCCTCTGTGCCGCTAAGGCGTTTCAACACAAAGCTCTATAGATTCTATATAGACCCTATATAAACCCTGGATAAACACTAAATCCTACATAAACACCAAGCCTTATATGCCCCAAATCCGATATGATGCCGAAAACTTGAGTTTGAAACCCCTAAAGCCGAAGACCGTGCATGATATGAGCTTTATCCACTCATACCCCTAAACCCTGGTTTAGGGCTTATAGGGTTTTCTAGGGTTTCTAGGGTTTATAGGGCTTATAACTGAAGACCCTGAGCCCTAAAAGCCGCCTTGACAGAAGGCGCAAAACTGGCTCTCGGCCCTGCGCTGTGCCAGCGTGGCGACTCTTCTCGATCCCAAGAATGCCAAGGCCAGGTACCGGCAGGCGGAGGCTTCTTGGCAAGTCTTGGACCTTGTAGGCCTACTTAAAGGTTTATGGGACCTAGTAACTAGGGTTATAAATGAGGCAACTACACTTATAATTACTTATAACCCCAATTGAGGTACTTATAACCGTACTTGGCAAGTCTTGGAATTTATAGGCCTTTAAATAAGGAGCAGGTTAAATTAGACTAGGTTCTGATCTACACACATATCTACATCTATAGCTGCGTAGAAACAGTTCTACCATAGTCAAGAGGGTAGCTTTTGCCCAGAGAACCCCTTAGTTACGGAATATACCTTAAATTATAATAGGATCCCTAATATGATTTAAGGTATATTCCTTAATTAAAGGATTTTGGAGTCTCTGGGTGGTTGAGGGCACTGAAGCCTTCAGGCTTTGTGCCATCTGAGCCCTGCTTCGGGTCAGCTCTTGGTGCAGCAGGGGCTGCAAACCTGGCCCGAGCTCAAGGCCCTGCAGGCCAGCCCTAAACCCTAAACCCTAAACCCTAAACCCTAAACCCTAAACCCTAAACCCTAAACCCCTAAACCCTAAACCCCATAGGTCCCATAGTCGTTCCTTTTTTGGGGGTTGCCTTACAGGATTCTATAGATGAACCCCAACAAGGAACTACTTTAGGGCCTATGGGTAGACCCTAAATCCTATAAATCCTAAACCCAAAGCCCTAAGCCTTATACCCTAAACCTTAAACCCTGAACCCTAAAGCCTGAACCCTACTATACCTTAAACCCCAAACCCTAAAGCCCAAACCTGAAACTTAAACCCTAAACCCTAAACCCTGAACCCTGAAAGCCAGTCTGAAGTTCCTGCAGGCCTGCACGGGCAGTTGCCGAGATGCTGACCCGGAGGAGTGGGCCTGGCTACCCGGCGTGGTCCAGCAAAACGAAGGCATCCTTCAAGGAGGGAGCTTCCGAAGACTCAGCGGTTTTATGGGACTTTAGGGTTTTTGTTTTATAGGGGTTATAGGGGAAAGGAATGTCAACAGTGGAGTCTAAGTATGCCAAGTCGTGCTGGAAGGGCCATGATGGTATCCACCCCTCCCAGGTGGTGGAATGGAGGGCCAGACGCAGTCGCCGCTGGCGGAGCGCTTGAAGGCAGCTCACGCCTTGAAACTTCGTGGGGGTGAGGCCTTCAAAGCCGGAAAGCCTGATGTGGCGGACTCCCTCTACGAAGCATGGCTCTGAATGAGGCCTTCTATCCTATACTACCACAGCAGGGGTATGTAGGCACTCATACGGTTACGGCTTTGGCCGTAATTTTGGTAATAGGGTATATCGTCCTCCCTACTTGGTTTCCTTATTAAGTATCTGGTACTTGAGCTGTGTTTTTATCCCTAAACCCTACAACCCTAAACCCTAAACCCTAAAACCCTAAACCCGAAACGAAAAAGGGTGTATTTCCAAGAAGAAGCCCAGGAGGAGGCCTTGCGCATCTTGGCTCCCGAGCTCCAGGAAAACGCCTTGCTCCTCTCGAATTTGGCCGCCTGCCACCTATTGGGCTCCCAGAGCTCCGGTACGCTACGCCAAGCCCTTCAGGCTTGGCTGCTTGAGCACTCTAGGGATTCGGGCTTAGGGTGAAATACCAGAAATAATGTTGATGTTAGGGTGTAGGGTTTAGGGTTGAGCTCCTTCTAAACGTGAAGTGCCATATTAACGAGATAAAATGAAAAGGCCACCGTGCGAGTTTTTACTGTGTGCCTCTATCGCCGCAGGTAGCAAAAGCCATGCACTATATGCCCCGGTCACCATGGCAAGATGGCAAGGAAGCCATATATGTGTCAGCCATTGCATACCAGCATGCCCCTACTGTCAACTGTAACGTGACACCGCTGCGAATTATGTGATCCTGGAAAGTGTGTTTTTTTTTTTAATTTTCCGCGGCTCATTTGTTTTACTGCAAACTTTTGGGCAAAGTCTATAATGCGTCTTTTCCGTAGAAGGAACCCTAAACCAGAACCCCCCAACCTTAAAACCTAACAGTAATTTATTACCCTTCATTTTTTTGTGATCTTTAAACCCCGCTAGACTATACTACTGTATTACTACTGTATCATGACTAGACTTTGTTACTGTACTACTAGTATTGTACGTAACGTACGTACGTACGTACGTACGTACGTACGTACGTACTAACTACTACTACTACTACTACTACTACTACTACCACCACTACCACTACCAGCATTGTACTGCTACCGTACCTGTTTTTCTGGGCCGAGACTTGGTGGATTGCGGAGGGGAGTGGAGTGATCGGAGCATGGTTTCAGCCCCCGCCCCCGACCGGGAGGTTCACGAAGACCCGGGGTGGTCTGGGGGGATCACACTCTTCAAGCCGCCTGGAAATGGTTGGGTGGGAGGGCAGTACCACATGAACTTCACCAAAGACCCCCTTATGTCTGCTAGCGTATACTATAACACTAACATAGTGAGAGGCTTCCATGGCAAGAGACTTCCCTGCAGGAGGCGGCTTGCGCCGTTCTGCTGGCCCCAAGCATGGCCAAGGCTTGGACCACCCTAACAAAGTTGAACTCTTATATAAACCTAAACTCCTAAGCCTTCACGCTTGCCTCCCCACAACCTAGATTCCGAAACTCCTGAACCCTAAACACCTAAACCCCAACAAACACGAGACCCCAAACTTAGACCCTAAACCCTAAACCCGACGTCCGAAAAACCCTTAAACCCTAAAATTTAAAACCTTAAAAACACCTAAATCCTAAGTCCTAAACCCAACCATCAACTCCATACCCCTGGACCCTTACCCCAATTAAGGTACCTAGAACTGCACTTATTAAGTCCCATGAACCTCCAAGTAAGGGAAAGACTCCAAAGAGCCCTAAACCCTAAACCCTAAACCCTAAACCCTAAACCCTAAACCCTAAACCCTAAACCTTTAAGGGAAAGACCCCAAAAGAGCCTGGCCAAGGCTTGGGTTCGCCGGGCCCGGGCCATGGAACGGCT
>CAJNDV010017803.1:52792-64286 GCA_905221635.1 Symbiodinium sp. CCMP2456 | reverse complement strand
ACCCTTAACCCTAAACCCGTAACCCTAACCCTGCTATAAGGTACAGAAAGCTGAAATGTCTAAGTCTAAAACTGTACAAACCCTATCAATACCTACGGAAACCACCATAAACAAATAAAAAAAAAAAACTATAACGGGCCCCTGGATCCTTTGAGGGTCCAGAATCTGGTCTGATGCGGTTCTTGGGGTCTTCAGGTTAAGGCCTAGACATCTTTCACGGCTTCTATCAACAGGGCAAAGAAGTGGCCTTTGAGGGCTTCTATAAGGGGTTTAGGGTTTTGTGTTCAGGGTTTAGGGTTCAAGGTTTAGGGGTTTAGGGTTTAGGGTTTAGGGGTTTAGGGGTTTGGGGTTTAGGGGTTTTGGGTTTTAGGCTTTAGGGATTAGGGTTTAGGGTTTAGGGGGCCTCTGTTTCAACGAGGGACTTCTCGAAACCATGGGAGGTCTTCGGGATTTAACGTCAGTGGGGGTTTGGTACCTGAGATGACTTGAGGTTGGAGACGGGGTTCGCCCTAAACCCTTAACCCTAAACCCTAAACCCGAACCCCTAAACCCCTAAACTTTGCGGTTTAAGATTTCGTTACCTTTGTGATGTTGGTCTTGGGATGTAGAGGCTCGGACCCTGGACCCCAATTCCTCGGTAGGGTATAGGGTTTAGGGTTTAGGAGTTTAGGGTTTAGGGTTTAGGGGTTTAGGGTTTAGGGTTTAGGGTTTCGGGGTTTAGGGAAGAGGGTTTAGGGTTTAGGGCTTTAGTACTTGATCCATTAGCATGAATAGCGACTTTCATGACTTGGCTTGTAGCAATCTGCACCTACCGTCAACGCAGCGAGGTCGTTATAATTATGGGGGTTCTAGATAATCGCTGGTTGCCTGGAAGGCTTTCGAGTTTGCAAAGACCGTCCGTCGCCACCATAGCTGGCCACTGAAGCTCTTCATCCCAGATATTTTGTCTTTAGGCTTCGGGAGCTGTAGCAACGTCACCAAGCCCTAAATCTTAAACCCTCGACACTTCACTGAACCCACATTTTTCTAAATCGTGAAATTCCAACCCCCTGAACACCATGCAGGCTCTTCAGCACAACACCCCGCCCCTCCCCTCGATTATACCCTAAATAAACACTACTCAGGACCATACAAGCTCCCTTCAAGGGTAATGTAGGGGCCTTGATAATTAGAATAGGGTTTTGGGGTATATTGTACTAAGTATGATTAGGAACCCCCTAAACAGTATGGGTAAATAGAATTGAAGGCCCCATATTGCTGATGGGGGGTACGCTGCTGTCCTTGCTGAACGAGCTCTGTCCAATCATGTCCCTGCGCTCGCCGTACATCTTTGCGACCTGGCCCAGAGGGGCATTTCGGGTTCAGGGTTCAGGGGTTTGTCAGGGTTCAGGGTTTAGGGTTTGGGTTGGGGGGATTGTCATGGGACTTACCCTATGCTTCGAGAGACCTTATTATTGGGTCCTTAAGGGGTCTAGGGCCCTAACTACAAGGTCCTTAGGAAGCATAGTGTTGCTCACTTCGTAAAATGGGTGGGGCTGTATCTCTAAGGTCACCGCCCCACCCAATGATGCAAATATAATAAAATATGCTTACGTGCAATATATATATATATATATACACACATATAATATATATATATATATATATACATATATATACATACACGCACACACATACATACACATGCTTGCAGACACACATGTTTGTCCTATGTTGTCTCAAACCTCCGGCTGCCGTGAGGTCTCGGTGGGGTCTACGGTCGATGCTAGTTCCGGGCAGGGGAGGCATCGCGCATTACACATGGGAGTTTCCGAAAGTTAGGGGTACCTTATTTCGGGGTCCTTATAATACGGATCCTACTATTTAGGGTACTATATTAGGGTCCCCTATTTTCGGTAACCCCCACATAGAGAGGTCCAGGCATCTAACTATAGTCACCAGTCACGATGTCTCCTCATGGCCCCTGTGCACAGCATACTGTTAAGCGTTGCGTTTAACCCTAAACCCTAAACCCTTAGGGGCCACATAACGCCCTTAGCAATTAAGAAAGTGCTGAGCCTCCCGTACTATTAGGACTCAGGGTCTACAGACTTGGGTTTAGGGTTCAGGGTTCAGGGTTTAGGGTTTAGGGTTTAGGGTTCAGGGTTTAGGGTTTAGGGTGTAGGGACTTAAACAAGATGCAGATGCAGAGTTTTGATGAAGTGCGTAGCACCGTTCTGGAAAACCCTCAACCCCAAACCCAAGCAGCCATAAAACCTGGACCCCCCCTCCGAAACCCTAAACCCCTGAACCCTTAAACCCCTAAGCCCTTAAACCCTAAATGGGCTAAACCCCAGGCCCTAAACCTTAAATCCTAAACTGTCCTAAACCCTAGACCCTTAACTGCCCTAAACCCTAAACCCCAAGCTGCCCTAAACCCTAAACTGCCCTAAACCTTAAACCCTAAACTGCCCTAAGCCCCAAACTGCCCTAGCCCTAAGCTGTTCTACCACCGAGCCCGAAGTCCTCAAACCTTCACGTGCGAAGCCCGGGGCCCAAAATCCTAAACCCTAAACCCTAAACCCCTAAACCCCTAAACCCTAAACCCTAAACCCTAAACCCTAAACCCTACACCCTAAACCCCTAACCCCTAAACCCTACACCGTGGCTCCTCAGGCCCCACTGCAATGTCTGAACCCCTCCAGGCTTCAGATGCGAAACAGAAGAGCCCCAAGGCCCTCACAATTTAGGGTTTAGGGTTTAGGGGTTTAGGGCTTAGAGGTTTAGGGGCGTAGGGTTTAGGGGTTTAGGGGCTTAGGGTTTAGGGTTTAGGGGTTTAGGGCTTAGGGGTTTATTTAGGGTTTAGGGGCTTAGGGTTTGGGGGTTACGGTTTAGGGGTTTAGGGATTGAGGCCTCGCAACCCAAGTCCTAAAGCCCTTACCTAGAGTCTCCATGGTAGTTCTTTTTTCAAGTTTAACCAACTATATGTTTAGGATCCTATAAAGGTAACCCCCAAAAGGAACTCCCATAGAGACTAGACCCTAAAACTCAAAAGCCTCCACATGACGTAGGGGGTAGGTTTTACCAACACTATTCCTTAGGGCTCCTTTAAGAACACTTACAATCACCTCTGCTATGAAATACATCGAAATAACCCTTGCAATAATTAGTAAGCCTTACAGAGCCCATTTCAATGGAACGGCCCTAACCCTCAACCCTAAACTGCCTAAACTCCCTAAACTTCCTTAACCTTAACCCCCGCCCCTTGCACGAGCCGGAGGCACGCTGGCCACGAAGCCCTTCGCATCGCCAGCAACTGTGGGCACCTTTTGCGTCTCCAGCTTGTCCTGCACGGTACGGGTTTAGGTTTAGGGTTCAAGGTTTAGGGTTTAGGGTAGGGCTCGAAGGTTTAAGACATAGGGTTAAGGGCTGTCCCGCAACGAAGGGCTCTAGGGTTTAAGGTTTACCTGTGGTCTCCATTCTCGTTCCCTTAAAAGTCTTTTTGGTTTAACCATAGTCGTGATATAGTTCAGGGTCCTAAAAGGTTATCCCCAAAATAAAGGAACTTAAATTTAGGCTATAGGTAGGGTCAAGGGTTGATCCCAGGGTGCAGGGCTCTCTGTACTTGTGTGCTTTTACCGCTTTAAGGGGTACAGTGGCTCGACAGTTTCCTTTCAAAGGGTCTGTAACGTTCCACGAGGCGTTTTTCGGATTCGGGGTTTAGGGAGTCCGAGTCTGCAAGAACGCTCTTTAGGCCAGGCCTCTACCGCTCTCCAGTGGGTGGGACAGGATGTAACATCTATGTCGGATTCAAGGCCTTGGAATAGAGCTTGAAGTCGCATTGCTTCGACGCTTCGCTAACAAAGGATTTGAAGCCCAAGCCACACTTGCAGAGGCCATGCCAGGTGCAAAAGAGGCTATATAACAGCCATGGAGTAGCCTGTTCGCTGGCCTCTGATTCTTTGCCGCGGCCTTGCCGATCCGGTGCCCGGTGCCTGGGTCGTCATGCCAACCGAAAGCCGGTGGCCACTCTTCAGAACCGCTTGCAAGTTCACCAGATCGACTGCGCTGATGCCATCGACCGACACCTCCCATAGGCGGAAAGCAGCTTGTGGCCGATATCCGCAGAGCTGTTTTGGCTGCTTGTGTGCGGTGGGAGTCAGTTCACAGGCGAGACACCGAAGGCCCTGGAGCCGAGGATCGCGAAGCCGCCAACCCCAAATCCGGATTCAAGCCCAAACAGAACTGCCGAAAGCCTGCACCCGACACCCTGGTATGATCTATAAGCCTCAGACTCACTTACTACCCCTTGACACTGAACCCTCAAGCCTGAACTTTAAACCCTAAACCCCACCAGCTTAATGGACTCTGAATCCGGTTGATGCCTGGAACAGGGTTTTAGGGTTGTGGGTTTTGTGTATCTTACACTGTAATGACGAATAGGATGCGAGAGAAACAGGATTACTAGTACTTCCAACCCCTATATTTCACCCTAAGGCTGTGATCCCAAAACCCAGATTCCGAAGCGACATAGAGACGAGATCCTAAATAACCTATAGTCTCCATTGTAGTTCCTTGTTGGGGCTACCTTATAGGGTCCTAAAACTATCTGGATAGACCAAAAAAAGAACTACAATGGAGACTATAGGTAGTCACCTACACGGGCGACCCTAGAACACCAAGCCTCACCGTCAAGAGCACTGCTACCATCTCAGACTAGATCACTAAGATCCTCATTAACATTAGTCGCTGTACAAGTCTCTCTAGGCAAAAAATGGACCATCGGCGTCATAAGGCTCAGGGACTATAAGAAAATACCATCGATAATCAGAAACCCTAAACCCTAAACCCCTAAACCCCTAGACCCCTAGACCCCTGGACTCCTAGACCCCTAAACCCCTGAACCCCTAAACCCCTAGACCCTGAACCCTAATCTTTAATCCCTAAGACCCTAAACCTCTAAACCCTAAACCCCTAAACCCTAGACCCTTAAACCCTAAACCCCTAGACCCCTAAATCCTAACCCCTAAAACCCTGAACCCTGGGGTTCAGGTCTCAGGGCGTGCGGCGTTTGAGGCTTCCAACTCTACTCGTTAAGGACCCTTTAGGGTTGAAAGTTTAGGGGCTTAGGGTTTAGGCTTTTTTAGGGCTTTAGGGGTTTGGGTTTTTTTGGGGTTTAGGGGTTTACGGTTGAGGGTTTAGGGGTTTAGGGTTTAGGGGTTTAGGGTTTGGGGGTTTAGGGTTTAAGGTTCAGGGTTTAACTTGTTAAGCTCGTCAGGACTGGCTCAAGGCATTCAAGGCTTGGGGTATTACTACAGGGGCCTTAATAAATTAGAATAGGGTTTTGGGGGTCCTTTACAGTATAATTAATTAACATAAAGGAAACCGCAAAATGTTATAGGAAATTATTAAGGCACCTACATTACAGCTTCGTGACGCTTAGCTCCTAGAAGGGGCTTAGAGCCTCAAGCTTGGGAAGCCTAAACCCTAAACCCTGAACCCTAAACTCCTAGAAGGGGCTTAGAGCCTCAAACTTGGGGAACAGGATCTCAGGCCAAAGAGCTTAGGGTTCCAAGGATGCCAAGGCCTGGAGCTGGAGGTGTAAGTCAGGGCTTGAGGTTTGCTGTTTCAGGTTAGGGTTTAGGGTTTAAGGTTCAGGGTTTAAGGTTTAGGGTTTATAAGGGTTTAGGGTTTGAACCCCTCCTGAAGTTCAACTTTCAGCTCCCTGACTATAGTTCATATAGAACCACCCCCCAAAAAAAAAGTTAAAGCCCTAAGAGCCAACCAAACGAACTCCAAGACTATAGCCCTTAGGGTTCTGGTGTCTATTGACCAGGCGGTGCATCTCAAATCCCCAGCCCTGGAGGACCTAAAACCCCGCAAAAACCTGACGCCCGCTTGAAAATCTGCCAATCAGAATCCACATTAAGATAGAAGGGCCTTACTCATCAGAATAGGGTCTGTTTCTTGAGTTAATGCGACTGAATGTTAAATTTGTATGAGGGAGCCCGGATAACGCAGGAACTGTGTTACAACATATTCAAATGGTTCAGGCTCAGGCCCCCCATGTCTTAGTCTCGGGTTGAAGAGATTGGCCGAATGCTCCTTGTCGGCAGCATCACTGCTTTGCTCGGTTTTCCTCAGGGTGCAACTGTTCTTGGCTATTGCATGTTATTGCGAAGGAACCTGGTCTAGTTAAACATATGCAGGGACATGATATCATCTATCTACCTGCCTACTTGCCTACCTATCTACCTGACTACCCAGCTACCCACCTACCCACTTACCTACCCACCTATACCCACCTACCCACCTACCCACCTCACCCACCCACCCACCCAGCCACCCGCCACCCACCCACCCACCCACCCACCCACCCACCCACCCACCCACCCACCTACCTACCACCTACCTACCTACCTACCTACCTGCCTGCCTGCCTGCCTGCCTGCCTGCCTACTACCCTACCTACCTACCTACCTACCTACCTACCTACCTACCTACCTACCTACCTACCTACCTACCTACCTACCTACCGACCTACGCACCCACTGACATACCGACCCACCGAAGCACCCACTCACCCACCCACCTACGTACCTTTGTACCTGTAGAAAGAGTCAAGGGGGCAGAAAAGAGATCTCTCTATGATTCTCTATGTGTTCTTTCTAGTGCTTCTCGTGCTTGAACTGCTACATAGTTATCTGCCAAACGTTCTGGAACTCAGCTTCGCCGTGAGAGACCAACCTCCACATCCGTATGCCCCAATCCCCACTGCACACCAATCATTGAAGGCTCCATGTATCTTTTTACAAACATGTCGGCATTATGGGTAGTTTAGGATCTTAAGCACATACTGTCACATACTATATTGACACTGCCGCAAATATCTCTCACACACAGAAATAGCACTGTGAAGTTCCCAAAGTCGTGAAGCACGTCAACAAGTAAAGATTACAACAACGCACTTAATCCCCACACCCCACACAGACACCCTTTAACTCTAATCCCGAGCTACCAACCCTGCCAAAGAACACCCTGACTTCTTAACCCTTTTGGGAATCCTTAAACCTTAAACCCCTACCCTAACCCCTAAACCCCCTAAACCTTAGAGTTTAGGGTTTTAGGGTTACGGGTTTAGGACCCTAACCCCTAAATAACCCTCACAGAACCCCTGGTCGAACCCCCAACCCTGTACACCCCAAAATCGACACTCCGTACAGTCATGAAGCCCTTAAGCAACCTTGAAACTCTTAAACCCCCACCCAAACCTCTATAAAACCCTTACGTAATAATTACAACAACCCTTAACACAAGGCCCCCAAAACATCCTAAACAGCCTAAAAACCGTTAAACCCTAAACCCTGCTCCGTACAAGCCCTAAACCCTTCCAGTAACCCCCAAAGCAGCCCAAAAAGCCTCAGACCAAGAAGGAACGAATAAAACCTTTCTACCCAAAACCCTAAGACCCTAAACCCGTAAACCCTAAACCCTAAACCCCTAACCCCTGAAGCCCTAAACACTAAACCCCGAAACCCCTTAACCCCTAAACCCGAAACCCCTAAACCCTTAAAGTTCCAAACCCTAAACCCCAAAACCCCCAAAACCCTAGACCCCTAAAACCCTAAACCCTAAACTCTAAGCCCTAAACCCTAAACCTTAAATCCGAAACATCCGAGCTCCCCGGCTCCATGGCCTCCTCGTAGCTGAGAGGCCCAGGAGGCGGCCGGGAGTCCGACCAAAGGTCTTCCAGCTGGGCCTCTTTTGAAGCTGTTGTACTTTGAGGGTTTAGGGTTTAGGATGTTTAGGGTTTAGGGTTTAGGGTTTAGGGTTTAGGGGTTTAGGGTTTAGGGGTTTAGGGTTTTTAGGGTTGAGGATTTAGGGTTTAGGGTTTAGGGGTTTAGGGTTTAGGGGTTTGGGTTTAGGGGTTTGGGGATTAGGGGTTTAGGGGTTTAGGATGCTTAGGGTTTAAGGTTTAGGGGTTTAGGGTTCGGGGCTTTAGGGTTTAGGATTTTTAGAGTTTAGGATTTTTAGGGCTTCTGGGGTTTAGGGTTTCTGGGGTTTAGGGTTTAAGTGTTCTTTTATGGGGTTTGAATAGGGGTAACAAAGTTTTGTAGAGTTTTTTCGTGCTTTTAAACGAGGTTTTGTGGGGATGTAGTCAGTTACAGACCGCTGTAGGGTTCAAAAAGGGTTTTTTAGGTACCAAAGCTCTTCCAGCTCGACCTTTACGGTTTTTGTAGGGTTTCATACAATGTCTATAAAGCTCGTTTTCGGTCTGCATAAGCACCCGTAGAATAGTAAGCCTTGTAGAGCCCATTTAAAGGGAACCGCCCTGAACCCCAACTCTAAACTCCCTAATGTAGGGGCCTTAATAATTAGAATAGGTTTTTGGGGCCCATTGTACTAGAGTTATAACAAGGAGCCCCCAAAATAAACCCTAAACCCTAAACCCTAAACCCTAAACCCTAAACCCTAAACCCCAAAATAATATAGGTAGTTCTTTAGGCCCCTAGATTAGGGCTCCTCTTTGTAGGAGCATAAGGAGTTTGGGACTGGGGGCTTGAGGGTTTAAGGATGAAGGTTTAGGATGTTTCGGGTTTAGGGTTTAGGGGTTTAGGGGTTTAGGGTTTAGGGTTTAGGGTTTAGGGTTTAGGATGTTTCGGGTTTAGGGTTTAGGGGTTTAGGGTGTACGGTGGAGGGTTTAGGGTTTAGGGTTATGGTGCTGAGAAGCTATGTAGGGGTCCGTGCGACCCCAAGGAGCCAGCTATGGGACCTTCTATAATGAATGGGCTCGTTAGGTCGACCTCGTGGAGGGCTTATGGGTAGAACGTTTGAGTTTAGGATTTGGGGCTTAGGAAAGTTGAGGGGGCTTAGGGGCTAGAGGCTGGGTTGAGGCTAGGTCCCTGCTGTGGTGATGATGCCTATTCACCGCCCCAAACCCTAGACCCTAAACCGATGGTAATATAGCAGCTAACCCGGACCTCCGAACTATGGACAACTACACGGCCTCTATAGCGGTCAACTACACAAATCGTGTTGGGAATAAACCTTATTCTCGTGCCTTGGGGTTTCGGGATGTTTAATATTTAAGGCATGCTTCAGACGGTTTGCAGGGTCTAGATTCGGGGCATTATTTCAAGGAAAACGGTTCAGAAGAGTTAAAGCATTTTAGGTCTACGGCTTGAGTTTCTTTCACGGGTGTTCGGACTTCAAGCTAGGTCTTTAAGAGCTCCTGTAGCAAGAACCCTTATAGAGCCCTAAACCCGAAACCCCCCCTAAACCCTAAACGCTAAACCCTAAACCCTACACCCTAAACCCTACACCAACTAAACCCGAAACTCAGCACCCAGAGCCGAACCCGGTAAGCCGCAACCTACATAAGCCCTACAAAACCCCTCTGACCCAAATCCTGACACCTAAACCCCAACACACCCCAAACCCTAAACCCAAAACCCTAAAACCCTGAACCCCAAACACCCCAAAAGACACCAAACCCTAAACCCAAAACCCTAAAACCCTGAACCCCAAACACCCCAAAAGACACCAAACCCTAAACCCTAAGACCCTACGACCCTAAGCCCCAAAACCCCAAAATACCCCAAACCCTAAACCCAAAACCCTGAAACCCAAACACCCCAAACCCTAAACCCTAAAACCCTAAGCCCCAAACACCCCAAACCCAAACACCCTAAACTCCGAGGCCCGCCTGCTTCTTGATGTCCTCTTCAAAGAGGTGCTTGAAGATTCGCTTCCCCACATCTTCGCCGTCCACTTTCTGGCTGGGGTTTAGGGCTTTAGGGTCACGGGTATAGGGCTTGAGGGTTTAGGGTTTAGGGTTTAGGGGTTTAGGGTTTGAGGGTTTAGCAGAGTTTCCTCTTTTGCTAGGGTTCACGGTTAGAGGCTTTTGGTCCCCCTCTCTTCTTTTACTCGATGGTAGAACAGTTGGCCATACGACACAGTGTCCCGGGACAGGATGATCACCCTAAACCCTAAACCCTAAACCCTAAACCCTAAACCCTAAACCCTAAACCCTAAACCCCCCTGAAGCAGGGCCTTATGCAGTCTGAACACCTTCCAAGCCCTAAGCCCTAAACCCAGGTGGGTAGTGCTTCAAGTTAGGGTCCGTTTTTATTTAGGTCCTTTTCATAAGCGCGCCGTACTATTTTGATGACCTGAAAAGAGACCCTAATTCGGAGCACTACCCATATAGAGCCTTTGCAGTATAGAAACCCTTACAGAAACCCTTATGGATTCCCTTTAAGGAACCCTCTACAGAGACCTTAATACAGAGAACTACGCATGAAAAACCTTTCCCTCCAAGTCCACACGTTTAGGGGTTTAGGGTTTAGGGTTTAGGGGTTTAGGGTTTAGGGCTTAGGGGTTTAGGGTTTAGGGCTTAGGGTTTAGAGTTTAGGGCTTAGGGAGATGATCAACACACCACAAGAGCCCTCGATCGGCCTAGCAGGCTCGAGAACACCCTCGCAACAGTCCAGGCGCAACACAATGATGTTTAGCTGAACTGTGAGACTATCGGGTTTAGGGCTTAGGGTTTAGCGATTTACTGTAGGGTTTTGTGGGGTTTAGGGTTTAGTGCAGTTTGGGATTGTTATAGGGTTTAGGGTTTCGTGCAGTTTAGGATTTTTAGAGGGATTGTGCGACCAGGGGTTTGGGGTTCGTGGTGTTGGGCATGCTTTTTACTAGACCGAAGGCGGGACCCTGAGACAAAGGGTTTAGGGTTTAGGGTTTAGGGTTTAGGGTGGCAGAACCTCACAGGCCCTAAACCCTAAACCCTAGGGTTTAGGGTTTAGGGTTCGAGAAGTCAAAGTCTGGCACCAACTGAGGCCTTAGAAACATCGACAGATCCGACAGATCCCACAAACACCTCGCGAACAAAATGACAAATCCTAAAACCTGACTTCATACGCCTCAAACGCTGAATCCTCAACCCGAAACCTTACATCGTAAGCCTAAATCCCCAAAAGGCTCTTACCCGAACGCTCCTACAGTCTATAGACCCTGGTGTAGTGAAACCCCTCTCAAGAATGACTTAGAACTTCAACGGAACACAACCCTTCACATAGCTTACGTAGCCTGCAAAAGGCGTGTGCTAACCTCAATGAAAGCAGGGCTATAATTCGGGCAGCTACACTTATTATCTTCACCTATTAACTATAGTCCCAAACAGAAGCGGTAAAACCATACTTATAGACTTATAGCTACCCGTGAACCTGCAAGCAAACTTCTTTCGGTAAAACCTTCCAACTACACCTCTAAACCCTTTACAACGCTCTTAACACCGTCAATGACCCTATCAGGCCGCGGTTAAAACAACGCACACTGCGAAACCCGAATAGGCCCTGAACCCTCAACCACTCGTCGACAGCCTCCTGGCTCTGGAACTGCCTCATCTCTGCAGCCAGGTCAGCCCTGAGAGTATTTGGAGCTGAGGGACTTTTGGGCTTACTGCTTGGCGAGTTTCGGTGCTTAGGGCTTAGGGAGTCTAGGGTTTAGGGCT
>CAJNDV010017803.1:34275-45326 GCA_905221635.1 Symbiodinium sp. CCMP2456 | reverse complement strand
CGCTGACTCTTGCCAGTATATACATGCCAAGGCCTGTATGTGTATATAATTGTATATATATATATACATACTTATGTAGATAGAAAACAAAAAATAAGTCAACAAAAAACAAAAGCAAACAACATACGTGTATGTATATATATATATATATTCATGCAGCATGCATACACACAGATACAATATACTGTTTTCCGGAAAGAAGAGAGCATGCCATGCATCTGCTGACTTGATCACAGTTCTGGGGCCTGGGAGCCAAGAAATTCAGGCATCCTGTCGTAAGAGTGGCGTTTGCGACCTAGGGCTTCGGGTTTGGGGTTCAGGGTTGATTTAGAGGTTAGCATGTAGGGTTTCAGGCTTAGGGTTTCGGGTTTAGGATTGGCTAAAGGCTTAAAGGGTTTGGGATTTGGAGAATAAGGCTTAGGGTCTAAAGGCGAAGGCTTCACGGCGTTGGGCCCCACACCTGCAACAGTTTCTGCTCGGACCTGATACGATAGGGTTTAGGGTTTAGGGCTTATGCTTCAAACGGTTGAGAGACATGCTTGGAGAAGGAGTCCTGACAGCAGTGGTAACGGCAAAATCGCAACCAAGGAGACCAGCGGGATACGAGGATGACGTATTGCAATCACCCTCGTAGTACCCACAGTCTCCATTGTATTTTTTTGTTGGTATAACCAATTCTATATTTAGGATCCATAAGGTAACCCCAAAACTAACTACAATGGAGACTATAGTTAAGACAGAAACATAATGATTATGGCATCGTGCACCAGTTCTCACCATGGAAACAGGCATCGCCATCTACGGCTGATGCCGAACGACCCCAGGTTGAAGTGGTTTCTGTGGGGCAAGCTGTTTGATGGCAGCCCAAGCACAGGAACTACGGTAGGGTTCAAGCTGTCCCTGAGAGAAAGAAACGGAACACTAGTCCCTAGATGGGGCAGACAGCCGAATGCTCGATTACTTTCGGGAAGACAAAATCCTTCACGCCGGGCCCAACCAAGCAACCCGACAAAACGTGGAACTTCATCGTCGAAACTGTGCAGTTGCTTATGCCCGCAATGTCCATGCCCGAACAAATGATAGGCACCGTTGGAAGACTCTAAAGTCTCTTGCACCAATAGCTTCAATATATTACAAACAAGCCACATTGCAACTCGGCTTGACAAACGAGGCAATCCAAACAAATCAAAATTATATCAAAAGCTCCAACGGCGGCACTAAACGCGCAAAACAGTGAAGACGTACTCCACATCGTAGTGGCCTAGAAAATCTATTCAAGTTTCTATTTCTGACTACTACGACCGGGACGAGTCAAAGAAGAGGTGTGCCTCGAGGGGGGGGGGGTGCTAAGCAGGAGGGGGGGAGGGGGGGGGGGCTGCTTCTTGGGAGGGGGGCGGAGGGTCTCTTCGAGGGGGCGGGGGGGAGGGGTGGGGAGGCTGTTTCACCCCCGCTATCCCGCTACCGGCGCTATCTGTTCGACACGGCTCCTATAACGGTAGCTACCGACCTGAAAATGTCCTAGACTTTTTATTGAGATGCTGAAGCCGCTTTGAGAACACAACATCTGAGTGAGTGGCTGTCTGAGACCATCCTGAACCCCATTGCAACTCCTCAAATCCCTAAACCCTAAGCCCTAAACCCCCCTAAACCCTAAACCCTAAACCCAGGCACAAGACACATCCTAACGCTGAACCCTCCGGAAGCGATCCGCCGACCTCCGCCCTAAACCCAAAGCCCTAAACCCCTAAACCCCTAAACCCTAAACCCCTAAACCCCGAAACCCTGAATCCACTCTCAGCTACGATCCTCAAAGGCCCGGGCCACCACGTCAAACTTAGAGACGAACTCAAGGCCGAACTCGGAGTCCTGGCAGGTTTTTTGGGGGTTTAGGGGTCTGGGGTCTAGGGTTTAGGGGTTTAGGGGTTTTGGGGTTAGGATTTTAGGGGTCCCAGAAGAAAAGAATTCCTTCACAGGGCTTCGTAGGTTCCCTTAGAGAGGATCTTTAGAGGCTTCCGTTTAGGGCTTAGGGTTTAGGCTAAACTGGGTTTAAGGTTTAGGGTTTAGGGGTTTAGGGTTTAGGGTTTAGGGCTCAGGGCCTAGGGTTCTTACAAGGGGTCCTTAAATTGTTCCCGAAAAAAGAATGTACTATGAAGGCCTGAGCAGGTATCGCTTAGGGTCTGGGGTCTAAGGGCTTTGAACTGATTTGCTTTGCAAGGTCCTTTTTTGGGTGACTGTAGGTGCGTTTGATACGAAGACGCCCTAACTATTTGGGTTTTGAGTTTGGGATAAAGGCTTGGTGGGGCTTGTGGGTTTAAACGGCATATGCTAGGGTTTTGCTATAAGTTTTGATTTTATCAGCATCTCTGTATCTCTGTAAGGTTTTCAAGGGGGATGTTTATCTTTTCACGGATATGGCTGGCTCTGGTTATGAATGCATGTAGCCTACCCTTGGGTGAGAGTAGCTGTCCAAGAGTATGGCCATTCCTATAGCCCTAAACCCTAAACCCCTAAGCCCAAAGCCCTAAACCCCTAAACCCCTAAACCCTTAAACCCCTAAACCCCTAAACCCATAAACCCAAAGCCCTAAACCCTAAACCCCGAAACCTTAAACCCTAAACCCCCAAACCCAAAGCCCCAAGCCCGAAACCCAAGACCTACACCCTAAGTGGGCCCCCCCGATCCTCTGCTAGGATCCTCAGTAACCTACGAATAAAGGTCATAAAGGGGCTCCCTTTTTGGTATTGGGTTTAGGGTTTAGGGTTTAGGGTTTAGGGTTTAGGGTTTAGGGTTTAAGGTTTAGGGGGGGTGGTGTAGGCATCCTTCCTGGCACCGCCCTACAGCAACAAGCGAACGATCTCGACATGACCAGCGTGGGATGCCTCGTTCAACGCTGTGCGCCCGAAGCCAGACCTCACATCCTTCCTGGCACCTGCCTCCAGCAGCAAGCGGACGATCTCGACATGACCAGCATAGGATGCCTTGATCAAAGCTGTGCACCCACTGACGTCTGCCACATCCTTTTCGGCACCGGCCTCCAGCAGCAAGCGAACGATCTCGACATGACCAGCGTGGGATGCCTCGTTCAACGCTGTGCACCCAATGACGTCTGCATCCTTTTCGGCACCGGCCTCCAGCAGCAAGCGGACGATCTCGACATGACCAGCATAGGATGCCTTGATCAACGCTGTGCACCCACCGACGTCTGCTACATCCTTTTCGGCACCGGCCTCCAGCAGCAAGCGAACGATCTCGACATGACCATAGTGGGATGCATTGCTCAACGCTGTGCACCCATCGATGTCTGCCACATCCTTGTCGGCACCGGCCTCCAGCAGCAAGCGCACGATCTCGACATGACCATAGTGGGATGCATTGATCAACGCTGTGCACCCATCGATGTCTGCCACATCCTTCTTGGCACCGGCCTCCAGCAGCAAGCGCACGATCTCAACATGACCCTGACCTGACGCACAGTTCAGAGCTGTGTACCCGTGGTCGTCCAGAAGTAATTGGACAGTCTCGAGATGGCCTTCGTAGGCTGCATATATCAGAGCTGCGCGGCCGTCCGAGTCAAGCAAGTCTGGATCTTGAGGCAATTGCAGCATGGACTCAACCTCGATCATGGAACCCCGCTCAGCAGCGGCTACTAGATCGTCGGCTTGCGATTGGGAAACGTCAGCGAGCGGCGAAAGAACCAGATTCAGGTCCATGGATGATTCCAGCTTGGCCTTGTCTTCCAACATCTCGCCGAGGAGAAAGAACCTTTGTCTAAACCGCGTTGCCATACCGTGAAACTGGTTCGAATGTCGTTTCAGGCTCCTCACGTCACCGAGCTTCTCCAGCTCTTCCGCAGCAAGTCTTGCCACTACTTCTCCGGAGAGCATCTGGATTTGCGGCATCTTTCCGATGCCTCAAACTGGTGTTCATAAAGCTAATCTACACGAGCAAACCAATAAGGGTGAGAACGGCTATTCACGGCCCTGAGGTTCGTCTTGTTCTTAATGCTGCTGCTGCAATGTCTACGATGACAACTACTACTGTTCCAGAAGTATAGTATTGGGGGAGGAGTTCTCCTACGCTTAGCTGATTCCGTTATCAGGCAACTCAATAGTTAAAAGACGCTTATGGCTTATGGGGTAATGTAAAGTGCTTGCTTTTACATACACATATACAATCATACAAACATGTACACATGTACACATGCGTGTACACACACACACGCATGTATACATACATATATATATATATATATATATGTATATATATATATATACACACGCACACAAAGTGAATACCTGGTGTCTGTGTCTGTCCGTGTCTGTCTCTGCCTCTGCTACTGTCTCCCTGTCGGTGTTTGTCTCTGTCCGTCTCTGTTTGCTTCTGTCTTTCTGTCCACGTCTGTCTATGTGTGTCTGTCTCTGTCTTCGTCTCTGTCTTTGTCTCTGTCTCTCCATCTGTCTGTATGTCTGTCGGTCTGTATGTATGTATATGTATGTGTGGACTTGATGGGCGGATATGATAGGCAGATAGACAAATAGAGACATAGATAGGTATAGAGAAGGGCTTTCAGGGGAAAGAAGTATCTAAGACCACAGACATGGAAAAAAAGGGCCAACATTCCTAAGGGTCCAAGTGCGCAACTATCATATCTATACTCTCCAATATAGTAACCGACAGCACTACTGTCCGAAACAACCCTAAACCCTAAACCCTAAACCCTAAACCCTAAACAACCCTAAACCCGAAGTCCTAAGTCACCTAAACCTTAAGCCACGCTAAACTTTAAACCATAAACCCCAAACCGCCCTAAACCCAAAACCCAAAGCCACCCTAAACCCTAAACCCTAAATTATGGGTTCCTTTTGGACCCTTGGGGTATGGGCTACTTCCGGCACTCCGGGCTTTGGGCTGCAAAAAAAGCGCTGCTTCGGGTTTAAAAAGTTCGGCTTCGGGCTGCTTTATGGCTTTAGGGCCTAGGGTGTTTTAGGGCTTAGTAATCAGGGCTGAGGGTCTAGGGTTTAGGGCTCTAAGGTTTTCAGGGTCTGTGAAGGTTTTAGGGTTCAGGGCTTTAGGGCTTTAGAGCCTCCGGGTTTAGGGCTTCAGGGCTTCAGGGCTTTAGGGTTTTAGGGTTTTTAGGGTTTACGGCTTTAGGGCTTTAGGGCTTGAGGGTTTAGGCTTTTAGGTTCCCTCTTGCGGAGGCTTCGGGTTCTGCAGTGGAGGCCATAAAGTTGGACCACAGAAAAGGACTGCAATCAATCCAAATGGCTCCAAATCCACAAACTGTAAACAGTGACCACACGCTTCACGTTAGACCCCTAAACCCTAAACCCACACCCTGAACTCTAAACCCTAAACCCTAAACCCTAAACCCACACCCTGAACTCAAAAAGGAAAATGCTTGAAGCCCTCCAGTCGGGTGCCCCCGTAAGTTTACAAGCTCTGATGACCCACCATAACAATAGTATTGTTTTCAGGCTGAGGGTTTGCGGCTTAGGGTCTACGGTTTAGGGCAAAATTCAATGTCCCATTCGGGTTGTTGTGATGTAAACAGCCAAAATGAAAGAGTCTAGTCTAAACCGTAGAAACCAATCAGTTGCCTTGACATTTCCGTGGTGCGAGACGATCTTGGCATCCGGACCTTTTTCTAACGTCTTCCGGGTTCTTTAAGGGTTCTAAAAGGTCCCTCTAAGGCTTCTAGAACTGTGCCTCTTGCAGATTATAAGCAGTTGGAAACTAGCTCGGGGATCGAAGACTTGAAACCGTGGAGACTATGTAAACCCCGACTCTTACCAAAGCCGAGCATCTTCTCTACAAGAGCCTCAGCAATGGGGGCTGTCTTATGCACTATCCCCTATGAGGTAGGCTCACAACTTTGCTCATCTAAGCTGACCTAACCTGAGAAGTTTGTATGTATGTGCTCGTATATGTCCATACGTAGATCAGGCTGAAACCGATTGGGCTATGATATTGATTGCAATAGATTCGATTGGATACGAATAGATTCCCAATCAGAATAGGTTAGATTGGATTTGGGTTTGCTCAGATTTGGCTTGATTGAATAAAAAAATACGTTTGGATTCGAATAGATTCGATTTGACTAATAGAGTTAGGCTAAGTCAATTAAGTGATTATAGGTAAGGTTAAGGGGCAAACAGGATTAGATTAGATTAGACTAGATTGACGGATGCATAGATAGATGCACAGATAGATAGACCGACGGATAGGTGAGGAGACAAAACAGAAAGGACACGCGGCCCGAAGCCGTATCTCAATCTGACGAAGTGATAAAACAGGTGTGGGATACATATGTACGTAGACCCTGTTACCTAAACCCGCTGCACATGCGTGCATGCGTCATGCATGCTTGCGCGCATGTAGGTTGGCCTGGTGGGGTATCGCCTCCGGGATTATGTTTGGAAAGGTGTTCTAGGCATCTGAACAGAGGCCACGGCTCCCCCCCTAGGCCTGAACCCTCATGGTCGCTGAGAATCCGGCGGAACTGCTTCACAGCTTCAGCTGCCACAACCTTATGTCAAAGTTGTACGTAGGTTGAGTTGAGGGCTCAGGGTTTACCCGGGTCTCAGGTGTAGTAACCGAACACCAAGAATGTCTTTAGTCTTCCCCCCTCCCACGAATGTCTTCGTGGTCCATATTCTAAGTCCACCCGGCCCAAATGGCTTGTGCATACAGACAAACGTGTACATACTATCCAAGTACTTTTGATAATTCGACCGTAAGTGTAGCCCCCCAGTTTAACCCCTAACCCTAAACCCTTAACCCTAACCTTACAACGTGAAAGCTGAAACAGCATGGGTAGACACAAGGTAGATTCGTGAGCGCCTCCATTCAGAAGTCGGGAGCCACAGGTGCGTTTTGGCAGTGGGGCTGTGGGGTTTGGGTCTTGTTGCTGGTTCCCTGCTTTGGGACTTTTAAAGAACTACCCATATAGAACCCTTTTAGAAACCCTAATATCCTAAACCCTAAACCCTAAACATTATAAAAACCCTTATAGACTTATAGATCCCTTTAAGGAACCCTTTAAAGGGACCGATCTGAGAGATTAGGGCTTGGGGCTCTGGAGCTTTGGAGGCTTCACTCAGCGCTTTTAGGGCTTTGGGGTTTCAGGGTTTGGGGGTTTAGGGTTTAGGGCCTTGGGGCTTTAGGGAATAGGGTTTAGGGCTGTGGGGCTTTAGGGTTTAGAGTTGAGGGCTTTGGGGTTTGAGGGTTTGAGGGTTTAGGATTTAGGGCTTCGGGGCTTCAGGGTTTAGGGTTTAGGGCTTCGGGGTTTGAGGGTTTAGGGCTTCGGTGTTTTAAGGTTTAGGGATTTAGGGTTTTAGGGTTTAGGGTTTAGGCTTCTGTAGCTTCTGGCGATATCCGGGTATCATTTATTTGCCCATGCCTCGCCCCACACGACATGAAACAAGCTACAACCCCCCGAAACTGGCGACACCAGCCTGAAACCCACAGCTCCAGAGCCCAGGCGTCGGGCCGAACTCCCATTTAGGGTTTAGGGTTTGGGGTTTAGGCATCAGGTGAGGCAATCCGTATACCATAATCTCAAGTTTAGGGCAAGCTACGCTAAAGTAGTACACTCCAAGACCCCATTCCTACTACTCAGGACCCAGATGTGTATTCACGATCGGTTCAGGACCCTGCAGTGTTCCACAGCCCCATAGACAGTGTAGAATCCCAAGCCCAGGACCCTAGTGATGTAGACCCTTAACCCCTAAACCCCTACACCCCTACGCCCTAAACCCCCAAACCCTACACTCCTAAACCCTAAACTCCTAAACCCTACACCCCTATACCCCTACACCCTAAACCCCTACACCCCGTCCGAAGCAACGAACGTCCCGTCAAGAAACGCTCAAAATGAGAGGATCCCCGTCATCTTCCTTGGAGGTCCGGGTAGCCGTCACAGTGGGTAAAGGTACCTTTACCCCTGAACCCTAAACCCCAAACCCTAAACCCTAAACCCTAAACCCCAAGCCCTGAACCCTAAACCCGAAACCACCAGCATGAATCATCTAACCCTAGAGATCCCCAAACCCTCAACCCTAAACCCCGAAGCCCTACTAAACCCCTAAACCCAAAACCCTTGAAGCCCCTGAAGCCTGAAGCCTAAACCCCCCAACCCCAAGAGCACCACGACCCAGAAACAACAAAATGCAAACAGGACTAATCCTAAACCCTGAACCCCTAAACCCCTAAGCCCCTAAACCTCAGACCCCTAAACCCTAAACCCCAAACCCCTAAACCCTAAACCCCTCAACCTTATACCCTAAACTCCTACACCCCTAAACCCTCAACCCTAAACCCCTAGACCCTAAACCCTAAACCCTCGACCCCTAAACCCTGAACCCTAAACCCTAAACCGAAGATGTCTGAGGTCCACACCGACTTGGGTCGGTCCACGTGGACCCGGCGGAAGAGGAACTGGCGATTCAGGTTGGAGACCTTAGGTTCCCAAAAAGCGGCTGGGAGGTTAGGATTAGGGTTTAGGGTTTAGGGTTTAGGGTTTTTTTTTGATCTACGATAGACGGACTTTTACCTCCGCACTCGCCCCATTGGGCCCGTAGAAGTGAAACATTGGATGAGGCACACAAAGACGGGGAGGATCACATAGACGGCGAGGATCACGACCCAGTAGAACACAGACCACCAAATCGCGCCACACCAACCCATGTGCACTTTCCAGTCAGTCACGAAGCACTTGACGACGCATAGTCCACTGCAGCCTGTGTGTCCTCATCCACATCCTCACCTCCATCTTCTCCATTCTCTTCCCAATCTGCTTCCATAACCAGATCACCATCAGAATCAGGTTGACCCGGGACGTCACCAGGTCGAACTTGCGGCGTTTCAAGTGGGCCTCCAGAGTCTGTGTCATAGTGGTGTGGCGTCCCCAAAGCAGAAGCCAAAGCACCAACGTCATCTAGGATTGCCAGGAGGTCTTGGAGGACAAGGTACGCTATGCGCTCCGCAAGAGCCTCCGTCCGCCCCGGGAGCGGATTTGAACCAGGTGGCAAGCCAGAAGGTAGAACAGGGCCGACACCTCTCCCATCGTCTTCCACTGGAGCTGCATCCCATGTGGAGCTTGCTCGCATATCAGTGTCCCCCGGAGTTGCTCCAGCCAGGTGGTCCACCCCAACGCCATGTTCTTCGCCCGCATTCGTTGTCACCATCCCTGTACCTGCACCATCGTCCTCCCCAACAGCAGTGGCTGACCCCCCTGTAACTGCAGTAGCCAGCGAAGTGGTGGAGGTCGACGTAGGCGTAGTAGTCAAGATCTCCGCGAGGACATCATCCACATCCGGCACATTCGCATACTGCGGCGTCACTTCAAGGTTCCACCCCGGGGCTGCCGGTATCTGGTACGGTGTCGTCGGGTTCCACAATGGCCGCGGTCTGGCAGCCAGGGAAGTCGCCCCAGTTTCATCCAGCATCCCAGAGGTTGCACAAGGTGTTGCAGGAGCAGGTCTCTCCAAGGTAGCAGGCATTCCTGAAGCGGGCCTCTCCGACATGGCAGGTCTCCCCACGGGTGGCCGGGCTGGGATAACCGTTGAGGTAGGAGGGGGGTCAGTAGAGGAAGACGCCCCAGTTGTGGACGTCTGCATTTGCTCATAGCTGCGTTTATGACCAGCTTGTACTCCCAGGGGGCGTCGCGAAACTGTCACCCCAAGATTAGCATCAGGGCCACTAGGCAGCGGTTGCCTGAGCTCTTGCAGTCGCCTGGCATTCTCAAGGTTGTGGTGGTGTGCTTCCCGCTCTCGGAGGGCGGTGATCGCCGCCTCTGCATTCTGGTTGGATTGCTGTAGTGCTTGATGAACCAGTTGAGCCACGAATCCCCTCCAGCGTCTCGCCCAGTGGATGTGCAGCTCGTACGATTGTGCAGTGAATGGCGGACTGGTGCGTGGCTCCTCTCTCGGTCGGCGCATTGAATGCACAATCATCCCCGCCAGTCGATCGAGGAGCACAGCGACGACCCTAAACTCATGCACCGCCATCGTGGTTGCCCATCTCACCGTGGGCCCGTGACCATGCCACCCCGGATTGTAAGTGTCTCCCAGAATTTGTTGCGTCATCCTGGCGAGCATGTCGTAGGCTGGGTCCACACCCCGAGGCTGGTTGGCCGCTTCCTCGTGGACCAGGGCGAACTCAGGCAGGGATTGGTCGAGAGAAGCAAGGAGCGGGGACTCTGTCTGGCCTGCTGGATTAACACCCGTGATGACGTTGGCGTCAATGAGTTCTTGCAGCGTGAAGTTCTGAAGGGCTCCTGGGTTCACCGGCGTAGGAGAGGGTAACCCACTGGTAACTTGATCGTCCCTGTCCATCTGTCCCACTTCGATCACGGGGATCTGAGGGTCCGTCGAGGAAGAGGTAGTGGTGGTCGTAGATGGACAGCATGACCCACCAGCGTAAGCATCAGCACCCCACATGGAGGAGCAGCAGGGTGGTGAGAGTGGTCCATGAGGGCAATTCCCCCACCCAAACGTCGTCCGTCAACTTCTCCAGGAACCAATTCACCCATTTGGTCCAGCAACAGGTTCTCCAGCAGGAAGTCCACATAGTCCATACATCGTCCCAGGGCGCGACGGAATGAATCAACCCACCAAACAATGTGATGGCCGACGCCGCACTGCCAGAAATTCCACCATAGAAAGTGTAGACCGCGGCCAAGAGGGAGGTCAACAACTCACCCCGTAGTAGGGCAAGCATGGGCACTGTGTGCGACGGTCCCACGGTTGTTACTGCGGAGCACAAGGGTGCCACGTCAAGGAGGGAGGTCGCCCCAGCAGAGGAAGTAGAGGTCATCGTCGTGCTGGTCAGGGAAGCATGGTACCAAGACGAATTCTCATCCCTGAAGGTTGCACCATCAGTCGTCCCCATCCATGTCGAAGAACTCCACCACGTCTGTCTGGATTAACCCAGGGAAGCGTAGGGATGTGGTTGTCGAGGACCCCATCAAGGGCAAAGGAAGCACCGAGGGCGGGGAGACAAACTCGCCCCCGGGGAAGAGCATCAAGAATAGTCGCCAGCAGCCAATCGTC
>CAJNDV010017803.1:22142-34175 GCA_905221635.1 Symbiodinium sp. CCMP2456 | reverse complement strand
CAACAGCGTCAACCCTGCGGGACGTTGCATCTCCCTTTGCCTGTACTCCTTGAAGTTGCTGATCCATCACCTTTTGCCTCGCGTGCACCGCCTTGATCTCTTTCTTCTGTCCAGTGACCACCCCCTCAACCTTGTCGACTCGCCTCTCAAGGTGACCCCACGCCTCTTTCATCTCCATCATGTGCTGGCTCAGCAGCTGGCGCATTTCATCCGCTGTGAGAGTCCCACCGTGTCCTCGCTTCGATGGGCTATCGTCCAGCTCAGCCGCTCTGTCCCCTACCCGCCGCTTCCGCTTGCCAACTCCCTCAGCACCCCCGCCGGTCTCGACCTCCTCGACCTCAGGGACGCCCGCACCATCTTCGAAGGCGTTTACCTCCAAGTCCTCCACCACACTGGTCGGCGACCATTCACCCCCGCTGGGAATATCGACGTCCACCGCAGACATTTCGCAGAGCTATCTCAGAAGCTGAGGTGGGGCACTTGAGCCAAAATGGCTTGAGCCAAAATGGCTACGGGTTTAGGGTTTAGGGTTTAGGGTTTAGGATTTAGGATTTAGGGATTAGGGTTTAGGGGTTTAGGATTAGGGTTTAGGGTTAGGGTTTAGGGTTTAGGATTTAGGATCTAGGATTAGGGTTTTAGGGCTTCGGGTTTAGGGTTTGGGATTCGAGGACCTTGGGGATATAGACCCTCTCAATAGGATCGCTTTTAAGGGAGCCAGAAGTAGAGTTAAGAAGAAGGGTCCCCTCTAAGGAGTCTCCCTAATACTACCTAGGAGCGGATGGGTTTAGAGTCGAGGGTTAAGAAAGGGCTTAGGGTAGAGGCTTCATAAAGGTTTAGTAAACCTAGGGTTTAGGGTATAGGGTTTCGGGTAAAGGGTCAATGAAGGGTATAGGGCTTATGGTCAGGGTTTAGGGTACAGGGCATGGGGTGTAGGGTTTACGGTTTGGGGTTTAGGGTAATGGTCAATGTAGGGGCCTAGAGAGATGGATTTAAAGGGCTTTGGACTTTCGGGGTCACCCTAAACCCTAAACCCTAAACGCTAGCAGCATCCGGTTGGAGAGCAATCCAAACGTGTCAGCAGCTGGCAATGCTGCGCGGATACGCTCCGGGATCGCATCTACGTGCCGACCCTCCTGGTACCCTCAAATAGGGGTATATGGTCCCAAATAGTGGGTACTTAGGGTCCAATAGAGGGTAGATGGAGGGTCTAGGAACTCAAGGGCTGTAACAGTTTGACTAGGTTTTCTACTACAGACACAACAAGGAGGATTGAGGAAGAGTAGATAATCTAACAACTTTGAATATGGGACATTGGTGTATAGTGTATTACAGTTATAAGAAGGAAGCTTGAGAAACAGTAATTAGTACGAGTTCTTCAGGCTCCAAAACTGCATTCCTGTCTAGTTGCCACCGCCTTGGACAGTCCAACAGCTCATCTGCCAGAAGTGGTTTCAGCTGTGGTTTAGGGTTCAGGGTTTAGGGTTTAGGGTTCAGGGTTTTCTGTTTAGGACATCTGACCTTCGCAAGCTCCGACAAGCTTAAGTACGCGATTTCCCTGGCTCAGGGTGTAGGCTTCGGTTGACTCTATGGCAGCTCCCTTATCCGGAAAAGCCTACCAAAACCCTATAAACTTTACGGCACCTAAACTGGGGGAGATTTGGAGTCCTTAAAAGTTCTGGATATTTTTCCTTAAGTGAGGAACGGCTGGTGAAGGTCCTACTCCCGGTAGCAAGTTCTTAACACACGCAAAAACTGCGGAAGCAAAGAACTACCGACCCTGTTGGGGTGTAGATTGATGCCAATGGTTTCAAGAAATCTGAAAGACAGTAACCATTGATAGACAGATGACTAATATCACTTCCTCTACAACAGAAAATGGCTGGCACTGTGAGAGGGTTACTGAAATTCACGATGTGCGCTTGTGCATACCCTGTCGCCGGGACACAAATGCAGGGGCCTGAAGAACTAGAATAGGGGGTTGGGGTATCTTGTACTATACCTATATTGACCAACCCTAGATAATAGTACTACGAATTCCTCAGCCCCCCTTTATTCCTAGACGATTCTGATTTGGGATTGGTGGCTTTGGATGTGGTATGCTCAGCTTCAGCGCTTAGGATTAGGGTGTAGGGTTCAGGGTTCGGGTTCAGGGCGCACCTTCCGATGCACAAAGCCCACATCTCAGCCGTGCGGTTGAGGGTTTGGGGCTTGTGTGTCCAAGAACGGCGATGTCGCTCTCAACTTGTGTCAATATTGGGCGAAAAGTACAGTGAAACCGGGGTCAAAACCAAAAACCCTCACTCGGACATGCCTGACCCAGGATGAACTTGCAGTAAGGCTCTGACATCGATGGTATCGAGGTCCACCACCTCCGAGAATTTCGGGCTTGAGACTTTTCGGACTAGAACTCTAAACTTCAGCCATCCAAGCTTCGATTAGACATGTACCTATAGTCTCCATTCTAGTTCTTTTTTGTTTAACCTATGTCATATTAAGGATCCTATAAAGAACCCCAAAAAGGAACTACAATGGAGACTATATGCAGCACCACTTTAGTTAGTTTAGGGTGTCGGATTTAGGGTTCAGGCTCCATACTGACAACTCCGGGTGCAGGTCATATGGCCCAACGAATGAAAGTCCACCCGAACATAGGGGCCTTAGTAATTAGACTAGGGTTTGGGGGTCCATTCTGTTCTAATTATAAATTATCAAAGTACTATTGGTAATCATGAAGGCCCCTATAGTAAACCCCCTGGAGCTGCATGGACGTCCCTGCCGCGCCAAGTTCACGTCACATGGGTAGCTCTCTAAATTAAGGCCTTCTTTCAAGGTACCCAAAATATTACCGCACCCTTATGACAAGGACCCTAAAAGAAACCCCAATTTAGAGGACTACCCACATGTTCCTTGGCAAACCACGCCCTGCTCTGGGCAGCTCGACTGCGCAGGAGCTCTGCAAGAAGAGCCGACCAGAAGCGAAGGTCATAACAAACCCTAAACCCTAAACCCTTCAACCCTGAACCCTTCAACCCTGAACCCTTCAACCCTAAACATCAGCAAGCTCATAACAAGCTGAGCTTCGCCCTGTGAAGTTCTGGGTTTCTACCAGCTCAGGTCTATACGGTCTAGGGTTGAGGGTTTAGGGGTATACGGCCCTGTGTTCTGTAGAAAGTCTCAATACAACTAACTAAACCCTAAGCCTTAAACCCTAAACCCTAAACCTTAAACCCTAAACCCTAAATTAGCAGCGCCGGAAAGTGTTCAACAATTCTTCTCTTCCTGGCGCGATCGGCCCCGAGACTGCTACTCGTGCTTGGCGCAGGAGGCGCAATGCCGTAATATGGGGTTTAGGGTTTAGGGTTTAGGGTTTAGGAGTAAGTTTTTTGGGGGGAAGAGATACTACTATTATAGCAAGGAAACCCCGAAATAGTATGGGTAATTCCCTAAACCCTAAACCTTAATTCTTCAAGCCCCTATAGTAGAAACCTTTCTTGTGATTTAGCTTGAAGCTTGGAGCTCGCAGGGTTCAGGCCACCGCAACTCACACCCGGTTTAGGGTTCAGGGTTGTAAGCGCTTTAGGAGGGACCCTTAAGGGACCCTTGAGGTTATTGGGGTTAATATGGAGACTACCTGGCTATATAAGTGGATATAAGGACTATACAATGGTTATTTAAGGTAATGGGATTAAGGAGGTCCCTCCTAAAGTCCTTAGAAGGGTTTAGCATCCTAAACCCTAAACCCTAAACCGGAGGTAGGGTTTAGGGTTCAGGGTTTGTCTCTACTAGGCTGTAGTTATATGTGGCAACTGTAATGTGACAAGGTTACTCTTTGTTCTAAGATCCTAAACTTAAGCCCTAACACCAGAACCCAAGAGCCTAAGCCCCAAACCTTGAAGTCTAACCCCTGACGCCTAAAACATAAAACTCAAGCCAGCAGTCTGAAGCTTTCCTTAGGGTTTAGGGTTTAGGGTTTAGGGTTTAGGGTTTAGGGTTTAGGGTTTAGGGTTTAGGGTAAAGGAATTCTACTGCTCCACGTGGGTAAAGGGGTCCTTCTGCTTCTAACAATACAAATAACAAAACCCGATATACATGAATACTCCTTTTGTTCCGCTTCAGCTGCCAAAAGCCGCCCCAGTGCTATGCGAAGACAAGACCGGCCGCAAACCCCTAAGCCCCGAAAACCGTAGACCCCTTAAGCCTTATAAGCTCTAATCTCGAAAAACCCTAGACCATCACTACAAAGCCCCGAAAACCCTAGACCCCTAAACCTTAAGCTCTAGTCTCTTAAACCCTAGGCCATGACTACAAAGCCTTCACCCCACGCCCCAGACTTTACTATCCAAACCCTAGCTGTCCAGTATCCTAATGCAGGGGCCTTCATATATAATTAGAACAGGGTTCGGGGCTCCTTTATGGTATACTTATCATAAGGGACCCGAAGGGAACATCTGTGAAATTATTCCGGCTTCTAGATTTGGTCAACTAAAGGCTAACTTTTCGGACAGATTGGGGCTAGAATGCCCCAAAAAGGTTAAAGGTGACAAGCTCTACCACCAAGAACCTCTCCGCGCCTCGATGTCGATAAATCCTGTCAAGACCTGGGCCATGTATGCAATCTAAACCCTAAACCCTAAACCCCCTAAGCCCTAAATCTCTGGAGTCTTGTTTAGTGAAAAGCCGTCGGCCAAGCGGGAACCAGACAATTTTTCAGAGAGCCGAGCGCCCCAAACCCGAAACCACCCTAATGTAGGGGTCTTAACCCGAAGGGTCCGAAGGACCTAGTAATCATGTACTTACGGTTTAGGGTTTTGGTTTAGGGGTTTAGGGTTTAAGGTTTAGGGTATAGGGTTTAGGGTTTAGGGTTTAGGGTTTAGGGTTGGGTTACGGATAGTAGTTTTGTAGGGTAGTATTCAAGAAGAGTATATTAATATGATTATTAGGTAGTTGGACCCTTAGGGTTAATATTCTAGATGTCTGCGGGGTGTTCGATTCATACCGTCTACGAGCATTCAACACATCTACTCTTTTTACAGCCAAGAGAGGGCCTACTGCCAGAGAATTTAGACAGCTTTGGGGACTATACTGGAACTTTAATAAGGAACCCTAAGGGAGAATATTGGCAACTCTGCCAGCTTCTATAGTAAACCTACTAGGGGGTGCTGGCCCGGGCAAGGGGGAGCCCTCCTCTACATGACAACTTTAGAAGACGCTAGCTAATGCATGCTATGGGGTCGATACAGCCCGGGAAGAGCACAAACCAAAAAACACACTTCAGAATAACACCACAAGCCTTCTCCCCAAGCCAGCATAAGCTTTAAACCAGGTAGCGCCACGCGAAACGACCCGCGCGATAGCAGGGGTGCTTTTGAAGGCGAAATGGCAGTTTTACCGAGGTAAAACGATGATTTCTGAATTATTAGTTCTTTTTTTGGGAGACATCCCTGTGCAACCTCGAAAGTTTTCAGGACTTGCTTTCGTTATTGTTTTATGTTTGGAACTAGTCTTTTTGGTGGTTTTGCCACAGCGAAAACATGGCTTTTGCGTTTGATGGCTTGATTGTCCGGCAGCAAGTCTTTAAAGTTTTCCGGATAAAATTGCCTTTTTGGATTTCGGTCGGGGTTTGGGTTTGTGGGGCTTCGGTGTTGCCATGCTGTTATAGTCTTCAAAAGAGGTTAGCGCAAAACAGCAGTTTTACTCAGGTAAAAACGATGATTTCTGCTTTATCAGTTCTTGTGGGAGGCATGCTTGCTCAACCTCTACTGTTTCCGCGGTTTCTCTTTCGTCGTTGTTTATCTTTGGAATTAGTGTTATTTTCGTGGTTTTCGCTGAGCGAAACCGAAGATCGTGGGATGTCGGGTTTAAGCTTTGAAGTTGAAGGTTTTGGGGCTTGCGGTGCTTCGCCAGGGCCTGGGATGCTGGTTTGAAGCTTCCAGCTCGAGGGTTTTGGGCTTGAACGCATGAGATTGTTGTTTGGAGTTTGTGGGTTTGGGCCGGCTAGGTGCACTTAGCAGCTCTAAGTTCGTTGCCTGTAGCTCCCGGGTGGTGTCACCCTCCCTGTAGAGAGCAGAAGCAACGCAAACGCAAACTAACTAGAGAGTTTACGGCAGCACCAGTGGCAACTGCTGCAGCAGCAGCATAGCAAGGGTGGCAGTACAACTTATGGTTGTAAGACCATGCAGTAGAGGTGCAGCAGCAGTGGCAGCTGCAGCAGCAGCAGCAGCAGCAACAGCAGCAAGAGTGGTTAGTGCAGAGAACTAAAAGTACAATTTGTTCGCTTTATAAGGGTGCTGTACTATTTTGGGTGGACCTAAAAGTAGGGAACTACTCATAGATTTGGGGTTCCCTAAACCCTACACTCTATAAGCCCGCAACCTCAACCTTAACCCCAAACAACCTACCTTGTTAAGGGCCTATATGAAGAAATCATAATAAGGAACCCTGACATGGTAGGTTCTTTAAATTCCAGGAACGCCCCTAAACCCTAAACCCTAAACCCGTCTACCGGGATAGGTTTCGGGTGCTGAGGTCGGCGCCAGATTTTTCAGGAGCTCGCAGCCGATGCCTCCGGCGCCCACCACCAGGAGCTTCGCCTTTCAATTCAGTCCATAGGGCTTTGGGTTTAGGGCCTTGGGGGTTTGGGGTTTAGGGTTTAGGGCTTGGGGCTTTGGGGGCCATGGGGGTTTAGGGTTTAGGGCTTAGGGCTTAGGGTTGAGGGTTTAGGGCTTCGGGTTTCCCAAAAGTAGGCAAAATAATGGCCCAACACCTATTAGAGGGCTATGGTTCCACATACTTTTGGGGTCCAGGTAGGGGTTTAGGGTATATTGTACAGCTTAGGGTTTATGTTTAGAGAGCTTGAATATTTAAGAGGATTAGGGGTTTATAGGGTGTAAGGCATTCTACATAGAGTTGAGGGTTGAAGGCTTAGTGTATTCGAGGGGTCAGGGTTTATAATGTTTTGTCTACAATAGTTTTTCGCTCCATCCTACCACAATGATGAGCGTTTTGTTCAATCCGTTCTCGGGTATAAGTTTTAAGGTGTAAGGGCTTACGCTTCTAGGGTTTACCTGGGAATCCAAAAACCTACCGTTTTAAGGGTTCTACCCTCTAATTAAGAGGTCGTAACCTACTATTTTGTGGGGTCTGGGGTCACCGGTAGGGTTTGCGGTTTCGGGTGTAGGGCCTGGCTCACGGTTTGTAGGGCTTACCCGTGGCTCCAATTTGGATTTGGGGTTCCCTTACGTCAGCGGGCTTTAGGCAAGCCTAAAGCCTAAATTCTAAACCCTACCTGTGACCCCAAACCCTACAACATAGTAGGTCATGACCCCCTTAATTAGGAGGGTAGAACCCTTAAAACCGTAGGTTTTTGGATCCCCAGGTAAACCATTAAACCCAAAACCCTAAAACCCTGAAACCCTAAACCCTCAACCTTACAACCCTAAAAACCCCTAAACCCTAAACCCTTAAACCCTAAACCCCTCAAAGCCCTGAATCCGAGATTCGGGTCGCTTTGCGGCGTGGAGAGCTTCGGCTGCAGGGCTGTTCTCGTGTGGACTTTGGGTTTCGGGGTTTGGGTTTAGGGTTTAGGGTTTAGGGTTTCGGGGTTTGGGGATTTTTGTTTTTAAATTGGGGTTTAAGGTTTAAGGTTTATGCTTCAAGGTTTAGGGTTTAAGGCTTCTTCTTTTTTTATGAGGGGCTTAGGGTTTAAGGTTTATGGTTCAGGGTTTAGGGTTTAGAGCTTAGGGTTTCAAGCTTGGAACTTAAGTTATGGGTTGCAAGAGCCCCTGATCTTCGCGGCTTTCCCTCGGGTCCAGTTGCCGGCTGGAGGCTTAGACCTATCTACATGAGCAGAGGCCCAACAAGCCACACGAACAGTATAGGGATCTCACGAATAGGGTCTAGGGTTTAGGGCAAAAAACAGGATATCTCCAGGACAACTTTCATAAACACGCCTACATAGGGCATAAGGTACGCCAAAGCTTGCAAAAGCCATATCAAAGGGAACTTAAAATGATACAGGATTCTGTGCGCCGACAGTACTGGCTCTGGCCCTTTTCCAAAGCAAGGAACAATTTGGTAGCTGCATGGGTTTAAGTTACTGGTGTTTGTTGGCTAATGCTTGGGGGCGCGGGGTGCTGTATGTCCATGAGGTAGCTGGACCCTTCTTCGGGCGGCGGGGGGTGAAGCGAAGCAGGCGCGCGCTCAGGTTGGGGATCAGGCATGGCATTGCAGGGTCGAGAATCGCAAGGACCTTATTAATACCGAAAGTAAAGTTGCTTGCAACGCCACCTCATCTTGCAAGCAGGGTTTGGGCTACCAGTTGCTGGTGTTGGGCGCTGCACAATGGTTTGAACCCTCCTGCCTGCTGGACCATTTTGAACCGCTCCTGGCAGCGAAGGAAGTCGACGATCAACCAGAATAGCCGAATAGCAGAACAAAATCCGGAAGTCAATAAACACACTCACAACTTTAACAGAATAAAACAGCAACGCTGCTCCGCCATTCCTCAAACCGCAAAATGCGCAACTGACGCTGGGCAGTTAGAAACCCAAAACCCTAAACCCTAAGCCCCTAATCCGTAAACCCTAAACCCTAAGCCCCTAAACCCTATGAACCCTATAAACCCTAAACCGCTTTTGGTGCCCTGGAAGGTCTGGTGGGGATCCCTCTCTGCCTCTCATTCTCCCTATCTCTTACCCTTAAAGGACTCACAGTTTAAGGCTTTTGGGCCCAAATGCGGGGTGAGATTGGATATGGGTGGTTCTCTAAATTAGGGTCCCTTTCAGGGTCCCTTTTATAAGGGTGCCGTACTATATTGGGGACCTGAAAAGGGACTCTATTTTAGAGAACTACCCATATGTAGTGAGGGGTGGTGCTACGGTAGCAGGTAGCAAGATCCTCATCCGATCTTGTTTCGCCCCGAAGTCGAAGCTCGAAACCCGAAGATCTTCACTGGGCCTTCAGCCCATAATGCCATAAAACCAGGATTGAGGGTTTAGCTTTAGGGTTTAAGGTTTGGGGTTTAGGGTTTAAGGTCTGCGGTTTAGGCTTTAAGGTTTAGGGTTTAGCTTTAGGGCTTTAAGGTTTAGTTTACGGCCTCAAGCCTTCGAAGGGGCCCCTACACAGGTCTGTCTGGTGCTTAGTAGGGAATGGGGGAATGGATCCCTATAATAGTCCCTTATAAGGTCCCGTATAGTCGTCCCTATAGCCAATTCCCACATTCCCTACTAAGTCCTAAACCCTAAACCCTAAACCCTAAACCCTAAACCCTAAACCTAAACCCTAAGCACCAGACAGAGGTTTTTCGCGCAGTGGCCTCGCCCAGAACAGTCTTCACTGCCGCGTTCCCTGCGCTCGAAGCATCCACCGCGTCGAGGGCCGTCATGAGGCCTTGGTTTAGGGTTTTAGGGTTTAGGGTTTAGGATTTAGGGTTTAAGGTCCTTTGAGAGTAAGCCCTGCATGGCTGTTTTGATGGAGTCTCTGTATAAAAAAGAGAGGGGTGATCCCCGATTGACCAACCCTAAATATCTTACGGCACTTTAAGGAACATACATCAAGCAGAAAAGCTCCGTGGTTCTTCGAAGGACTTAGATATTGGGACTACTGTGAAACATACCTTAAAGGACAAGCATAGGGATGCATTCCCCCTTTAGGGTTTAGGGTTTAGGGCATCTTCCCTGCTAAGAGCAAGGGAAAATGCTGGAATGTCCGGGTGGCTCAGGCCGGGGTCTAGGAAAAAGAGATGTGAAGGGAACCACCAGTCGCTGCAAGGTTCTGAGATGAACAAGGGTTGAGGGTTTAGGATTTAGAGGTTTAGGGTTTAGAGGTTTAGGGTTTAGGGTTTAGGGTTTAGGGTTTAGGGTTTAGGGTTTAGGGTATGAATATAGGGTCCCTGATAGTTGGAAGAGGATTTCCCGAAGGGTTCCTGTGTAAAGCTGTCTATAAAGATACCAGGTACCATAGGAGCCTTACTCTAAACCCTAAACCCTAAACCCTAAACCCTAAACCCTAAACCCTCTATAGGGGTACCATAGGAGCCTTACTATAGGAGCCTTGGAGCCTCCTCTTGGCTACACCCTTATGATTTGCTTGGCTCTGGGTCTTCGGGTTCAGGGTTTGGGGCTTAGGGTTGGGGTTTAGGGGCTTAGGGTTTAGGGTTTAGGGTTTAGGGTTTAGGGTTTAGGGTTTAGGGTTTAGGGGCTTAGGTTTAGGGTCTCGGGTTTGGGGCTTAGGGTTAGGGTCTAGGGGTTTAGGTTTTAACTTTCGGGTTTAAAGGGTTTGGGGCTTAGAGTTACGCAGGGCTTGACATGAATCTCGTGCATACGTTAGGAGGATCTGTGGTTCAGGCGAAGCCTGCGTTTTGGCGGTGAGGCATTAGGACAACGGTCCATGTACCTTTATAGTATATATATATATATAGTTTGGCTTCAAGGTATAGCTGTATAGGAACCCTACCTGAATCCGTAACCCAACGCCCAAAGTAGATACCACGGCTTGATGTTGTGGCCTTAGGTGCTGGGAACCTTGCATCCTGCCCTAAGGCGTCGGATAAGCCATGCGTGGTCGCTTTCAAACGCATAACCGTCGACCGCAATAAAGTAATCGTACCGCGGCACCAGCAGTCGGCGTGGACGTACCAGAGCGGCCACAAGCAAATTTATCAGTGCACAAACGACGGGCTAACCCTAAACCCTCACTCACTAAACCGGCATTGCTTAGTTTGGTTCATGTGATCGGCTGCTCGCCTGCTCTATGACCTCCTCTGTGGCTGCTGACTGCTGTTGTTCAGCCTGATCCCAAGACGTAATAAACACCATATGATTTATAGTACATTCTACTATATACTTGATTCTGCCATGTTGTACTATCATGAGGTCTGGGAAGCGATGAACCTTGTAAATCACTGCAGCTGCGCCGAAAGGCAATAATGGGCGTGTATTTCACCATGGTACTCTCATACTGTCAGTCGCTCTCTATCTCGCTCTGTGCATGTGCATCCGCATCTGTATCTCTGTCTCATAATAACATGCTTCTCCCTCTCTTGATCTCTGCTGTCGGCGTGGGAAGCCTTTGTGTACGCTGTATCCGCGAGAACAAGGCAACCCAAACTGTCGGATTGAGGGATCACTTGTCCAGTCCGCTTCTGAAACATCAAATTGGTTGCTAAACACTAGACAGTTCATCCACTGATCCGTACGATTCGCTGCTTCCCTGAGTTGGTTGACTGTTATCCAAGTCCGTTTTTGCTCCGGCCGCAATCTTCACGGAAGATTTATCGATCTGAGTGTGTGAAAGGAACAACTGATCAGGGAGGGCACAAAGGAAGTGAGATCGCCAAATGACCGAATAAGCGAAACCGGGTAGATCAACTGGATGAGGCCAAATTTATGTAGCTAAGCAGCTTCTGTACATATATATATATATATTGTTTGTGTGTGTGTGTGAGCATGTGTATGCGTGTGCATGTGCTTGTGTTGGGTATGTATCCATGCATGCATTGTCTCCACTGTGTTGTCATGCATACATATACACATAAATACATGCATACATACATATTCGTACGTACATACATTCTTACATACCTACATGCATGAATGCATACATACACACATACATATATACATACACACATACACACATAGGTGCATACATGCTCGCATTGACGCGCATATGTACACTTGCAACTCAATGGCCTTGCAAGTGTCTCTCTCTGCGAAGGACATACATACCTCAAACCCTGCAACCAAGCATAAAATACATTCACGACGCTACATGTAGGAATGAACCCTGTCCCCTAGATACTAAGCACAGTATATTGTAAACGCCTACCCAGACCCTAAAACCTGATTCCCAAGCCCTAAAGGCCCTAAACCAACCCGAGCGTCATGTCGACCCCTCATTCATCGACCCCTTCATCCGTAACATGACGAAGAATCAGGATCCTACGATCATAACCTTCAGCCCTCAAGCTTAATATAGGGGCCTTAAGAATTAGAATAATTTTGAGGCCCATTATTCCCCAAACAGCTTTAGCTG